>CAOKZL010003542.1:0-88214 GCA_948472985.1 Iguana delicatissima
CTTCTCTTTTAGAAGGTCCAGTAAATAACATTTATAATGGAGTAATTTGATATTAGCAGCTATAGTAGAATTTTAAATAAAAAAAAATCTATGGAGGTGCAAGCTGTGGTTTCACTTCCAGGTTTTTCTTCCAGCAAATTTACTTAATTTGCAAAACAACTTTGCGTGGAATATTTCTTCTGTAATTCAGTCATAGCCACTTTACTGGGAATAAGTTGTACTGTAATGTGTAGAATTGTCCTGCAACAGTTCTACATAGCAATGTACACACATATACACAATATTTTGTGAGTTCTGTTTGAATTCCTGAGAAAGACAATGAAAAATGTCCCCAAACTGAATAGGGGAATGAAGCTGGAACCAAGCATCAGAATACAGTAAGTGAAGTAAGATAGGCCAATTTATCTTTTAAATCTAGGTATTATCATCAAATCAAACTGTATGCATGCATATCACATATGGAGGGGGCTACAATCTACATGTCCACACTGGGAGACATAGCAAACCTGTCAAAATACATCACACATAATATAATCCTGAAATTTGGTGCACTTCTGCATGTAGTCTGATGAGGATGATGAGCCTCAGTCCTAGGACTTAAAGTAGCTTATAAAAATTAAAATGGAAACAAACAGCGCACCAGCAAAAACATACAAAAATTTAAAATATAATTCAAGTCCAACACACCCTAATATCTAGTACTGCATCACAGAGCAAGCCAACACAGAGATGAATCTAGACTGTGGACTGTGAGAGTTCTAAGCTAATATTTGATTTGAAGGATAACAGTTCAAATGTTAGTAGCCAACAACATTCTTCTGAAAATGCTTCAGTTCATGGGATGCTCTTTTTCACTTGCTTTTAATAACAGGTGTGTTCAGGGATGGAGAAGCTCAAAAAACGTCCCCATACATGCAGAAAGGTGAGCAATAGGGAAAAACCAATTAAAGTGCATTGTTCCAAAAGGACATAAAGAAGGTCAATATGTAGCAATGAAGCATTCTTTCACCAAATTCAGCAACTGACAGGACTTAGGCCCTTTCCGCACGGTATTTGCCATACGAAAGGGCACCTGGAGCGTCGCGCAATTGTTAGGAGCAATCTGCACAACACACTCACAATCGCACAATGCTCCAGGGGCCAGCAGGCGCCGATTGCGCACCTTTTCATTTTTGGCTAGAAGCCAAAAATGGTGCACAATTGCGCATTGCTTCTGGGCCCCATGTGCACTTACCTGGTGTGCGGAGCCTCCAGAGCCACGCCGGTCATGCTTCCTGCCCCAGTGCAGCCTGGGAAACTCCCAGGCTGTGCTGCAGAAGGAAGAGGCGGGGCTCTCGTGCAAGCAGGGAGATTGTGTGGAGCTGAAGGACCCTGGATGCAAGAGTCTCTCGCCAGAGGCTGTTCGTGCAATCCCCGCACCCCAGCTCTGGAAGAAGGTAAGGTACGGAAAGGGCCTAAGGGCATAATAGGGTGTGAGCCAAAAATAAGTGGGAAATTTCGGTCCTTGTAAAGCCAACACCTGGTTATCTATTTACATGATCAGTGCAGATGGTGAAATCTGCTGTGCTGTCCATGCTGGCCCCAAGGTCTGATTATCTATCCTGATAAAGTCTTCTCCTCAGCCATTCAGTGGCAAGGTAATAACAGGGAAAGCTTTGCCTTGTTGTCCACTCTCTCCTTGTTATCCCTTTGCCATTGAATGAACAAAGGTGGCACTCCAGCAATAAGGTTAGGTTCCAGGAAGGAGGTAAGACATTTAATAGTGCCTGGTGGAGCTTAATGCTCCATCAATATGATGCAGGATCTCTCATCTTCTCATGTCGCTTGAATAAATGTGCTTCTCCTTTGTAGTTCTTGATGAAATGGATATTCTAACTGGTTGTTTAACTCTGCTGAAAGTGCTTTGATTATAGCATCTTAATATCATCCACAGGACTGTATTATGATAACTGCCAAAACTAGAATGTGGATTATTCTCTTTTATGAAATGGAAAACACTGAACTTGTATATTTCCTGTTATATGTAACAGATAAAGAGATATAACAATTCAATGCTAAACATGTCTACCCAAAAATGAGACATATTGAGTTCAGTGAGATTAGTCCAAGGTACCCATGCATGGGACTAAAGAAAGAGATTAATCTGGAGTAAGTCTACAGAGGAAGCAACATGGTGTAGTGGTTTGACTAGGGTTATTTCTGCACTACACTGTTATAGTGCTATTACTCCACTTTCAACATTCTATGGAATCCTGGGGCTTGCAGTTTAGGGAGGGGCATTTAGAATTCTCAGCCAGAGAGCTCTTTGGCCTCAGTAAACTACAAACCTTTGACAATTTAGGGCAGAAATGGCCTTCGACTCTGGGTTCAAATTCTATTTGGCCATGGAAACCCACTGAGTGACCTTGGGCAAATCACGCTCTTTCAGCATCAGAGGAAGGCCAAGGCACCTGCTTGCAACAAGTTCTCTAGAGAAAACCCTGCGACAAGTTCGCTTTAGGGTCACCATTAGTCAGAAATGACCTGAAGGCACACATTAACAGCAACACATGTGCATAATATTGCAGGCTGAAATCTTTCACACATTTATTTGGGAATAAGTTTCACTGAACACAGTAGGACCTACTTTTAAAAATGCATAGCATTGTATTGTAAGTTACTTTAACACAAAAAGAATTAAGTCTTGAACAAAATTAAATCTTAAAATATGCATAAATGGGACCTTTAAATTAATATTACACTGTGGAATGCTCAAGTTCAGATTTCAGTGAACCAGCAGTTCCCTTTCCCAGAGCACTCCATCCCCATTTCACTGTCATCCATTTTCTGTCCCGCTCACCCCACCCCACCCCCAAAAAAAATCAGCATTCCAGGTCTATTAAAGATACATTTCTCCCTTCTACAATGAGATGTCTTGTGCTCAGAACTGCTATCAGTACAATTTCAGATATATATATTTATTAAAAAAACAACAACACATGATGCAGCAGTAAATCTCCAGAAGCTAACTCTCAGATAAATCAGCAGTTATTGTATAAATTAATGACTTTTCTGCCTTGTTTTGTGTCTCCAAAGCCAATCTTGACCTGCATGACCCAATAAAGTCTTTAGATTTAAAAAAAAAGAAGAGAAGAATGAACAAAAAACCCAATTAAGACCATTCTGATGTTTGAAGTGAGCTGGGAACCTGTTTTTTTCTCATAATAAAAGAGCTTATAAATAGAACAGATAGCACATTCTAAATTACTATTGAACAAATCATAAAAAAGAAAATACTGTGTTTATTGTACGGTTAATGCTAATAGCCTGTTTAATGTTATCAATTAACCTTAGACAATATAATACAATGCTTGGCTTTTCTACTCTCAAGGACACTCTTTGAAATGAATTCTTCTTTTTTTTTCCTTGCCTGCAACTAGGCAAATGTATGCCATTTTCAATTTTCAATGAAATTTGAAATATTTTGTTGTTTGATCTATCAAGCAAAAAGATATATCAGGAAGGCATTGATGTTTCCTCCAAATCTTCTAATAGAAACCATTTTCAGTCTGTTCTCCACTGAAAAAGGCAGAAAGGTGGGCATGAGTTTGGAATTAACAAGACCATGATTTTATTAGGTAGAATATTGTAACTGTAGAAAGTCAGGCCCTTTTTGCACAGCACTTGCCATGCGAAAGGGTGCCTGGAGCATTGCATGTTTGTGAGGAATGATCTGCATGATGCACTCACAATCGCTTGATGCTCCAGGGTAGCGCAGGTGCCGCTTGTGCACTTTTTCATTTTCAGCTTTCATTGCTCCAAGGCCCCGCGCACACTTGCCGTGTGTGCAGAGCCTCTGGAGCTGCAGCAGTCATGCTTCCTGCCCCAGCGCAGCCTGGGAAACTCCCAGGCTGTGCTGCGGAAGGAAGAGGCAGGGCTCTCGTGCGGAACTGAAGCAGCAGGGACACGAGAGTCTTTTGCTGGAGGCTGCTCGCACGATCCCCACACCCCAACTCCACAAAAAGGCAAGCTGCGGAAAAGGCCTCAGTGTATTAAGAAGCATTGTTCAAGAGAATTGGCCTTGGTGTCCAAGTGCAATTTCTCATTGGCCCACCTGGTTCACATTGCTGCCTACAGTCTGCCTTTATTTTAGTCTAACTGATGACATTGTGACAACATAAAAACAAAGAAAGCCAATTAGCCCAGGGGAACTGGATAGGTGATAAAATCTCCAGGTTATAAAGGTATCATCCCAAGAAAGAAAGACAAAAGCCCACCCAAGATACAAACAGTCATTTATTCACACAGGAGCTAACCAAAGGATAAAAGGAGGAAAAATTATAGATAGCGAGGCTGAGAATTTTGTGTTATAATTACCATTCCAGAAGATTAGTGAAGAAGCAGTGGAGTGTCTTAGACTTGTGTGTCAAAGGGCAGTACACAACTGGAAATCAGAGCAGCAGCATGGCCACCAGCAAGCAAAGTACTGTATCTGACTGCTCAAAACCAAGGGTTTATATGCTTTATTTCCTCTCCTGAAGGGGTGTGAGTTAAGTGCTTTCTGCTAGATTAAACAAAAGGAATCTGGAATGGGCTGATTGTTGCAACGTTTTGGTTGGGTGAAGTGACTGGGGAAGGCTTTGGTAGGAAATGCACACAGCAGGGGTACTTGTCTTCTGCATCAGGGCTTGATTATTGTTTTCATTGAGAGGATTAGCTTAGAGCCATTAAGTCAGGCTTTCCCAGCTAATCCACAGTGAACTTATCACGTGGCCATGCTGTGATCATCTCTGATCTGCTTTTCAGCCAGTGTCCCTTCTCCACATGGCCTTTTAGCCATAAGTATGTATAATTTATATTATACCCATTAAACATATCTGCCAATTATTATATTTTGCCAATTAAATCATATCAAAGTGTGGGGGTGTACAGCTTGGTAACAAGGTCATTGAAGAAAGATATTAAAATAACCCTCGTTAAGGGGTACCAGCTGCTGTCCAGGATGACCCTAACACTTCAAGAGTGATCAAAATGATCAAGGGACTGAAACAACTCCCCTGTGAGGAAAAGCAACAGTGCTTGGTCCTTTGTAGCTTAAGAAAAATGGAAGATAACCAAAAAAAAAAAAAAGCAATCAATATATGTGGGGAAAAGTAGACAGGGAGAAAATTTTCTCCTTCTTTCATTATACTAGAACCTAAGTTTATTCATGGCCAAAAGTTGAGAGATTCAGAGCAAATAAGGGGAAATATTCCTTAACATAGTGCATAAATAAATTCAATGCCATATGTTAGGCTTGTCATCTTAGGTGGCTTGAAAAGGGGACTGGATAAATTCATGAAATATAGATACATCAATGGCTAAGGTCCACGGTGTTCTGTGTCATTGAACAGGGGAGTGCAAGATGGAAGGAATCATACCAACATAACAACAAGACATGAGAGTAACTGCTACTCTCATGTCTTGTTGGCTAGTTCTCACAGGTAACTGATTTGGCCAGTACCTGAACAGAATGTTGGAATGCATTGGCCTTTGGTATGATTTAACATGGTTTTTATGTTTTAAAGACTAGATTTTCTAAACTTCAGGAAAGTTACCATGTTATGCCCTTTCAGACCACAGCCCTGTCTCCAATACATGAGGAAACAATATCTGAATGTCTTTGTCCTAACCATACATCTCACTAATGAGAATATTAAGACTAATTTGAAGTAAGAGAAATTAGAGGTTTAGTTGTCCCATGAAGAGCAAATCATGCCATTGAAAAGCTGACAGAATCCTATAATCTTATGTTACAATTTCAAGTATATTAAGCAAATGCCTTTAATCAACAGCTGTATGATAGCATACTGGGCTAATTATTTCAAGTAGATGATGACAATACTGATTGCAATTTCCTAATCAATTGGTTCAGTAAATGTCATTTGCATACTATCTGCTTGAGACAATTATTATCACCTAGCTGCGCTGCAGTGTTTCTTGGGCCAATGAAACTCATGATGTTGCTGAAAGGAATTTTAGCCATCTAAATGATGATTCATAGAATCAATCCCATCTTCCAACAAAAAAAAGGGAAAGAAGTTTAACAACGCAACAAAGAGATTATGAGTTTTTGATCTAAAACTTTGTCTTAGTTAAGAAGGAGAATTAGGGATGGGTGATTTCGTCCATAGCTTTACATTAAGTGCATCTTTCTTTTTTTCTTTTCTCCTTCTTTGTGCTAATATTTTTTAAAAATTATTTGATTGTCAGGACTTAATCATCTGAGAGGATAGTCAGAAGCTCTTACTGCTTTAGTCGTGTATGAACATGTATTTTACAAACATCAGCTCTAAGTAAATGAATGGCATAACTCTGCTTCCCCTTCATGCTCTTTATTTACAATTCTGCAGTCAGGTCACCACTCATGACCCTATAGGGGCCAGGGAAGGATGTAGGAGCTTCTATTTCTGCAGATAGGTGCACAAAGATGATGTCCTCCTCCTAGACCTCCTGGGGAATCCTGCAGGAGCATGCCTGCCTCTCTGTGTGTCCAGCTGAGTACTGCCTGGTTTCCGTTCATCTTCCCCGGCTGTGCAGAGGGGTGGCCTGGATACAGTATAGTAAGTAAAGGCAATGGAGAGTCACTGTGAAGGGGAAAAAAAAGACTCATCTCCAGTGAGCAAAAAAGACATCAGCAGTTATGCCTGCATTATGTCTCCAGCAGGACCCCAGCTGATTAATTTTTGGATGTATGACTAGACTTTGGTAATATATATGGATAGCCAATATTCGTATCCTCTGTATTTCCACCCCTGTCCATGTTCTTTCTTCTTTTCTCTTACCTCCTTCTTTGTGACAAAATTTTGTTTTAAAGAAATCTGTTTTTAAGTGTCAGTGAGATTATGAATCCGAGTTTTAATCCAAATTTTAAAAGAATTATCCAAAGTGCTAGATTAATTTTGGGAACAGGGCTCAGCATTTGGAAAAATTCTTAAAGTTCAGATTTAAACTGAATGTGGATTCATTGCTGCACTGACTTAGGATGCCATCAGCTACCACTGGCGGAATGAGGCTAATGTGTAGGCTCAGCCCCCAGATATGGCTTTGTTCTCTGTCACACACAATTGCAAAAACATGAGGAGTAAACACCTGAAAGAAGCTAAAATCAGATGCCTGAAAGAGAATGGTTTTCTTATCAAACAGAGTATTAAGTTTTCACATACCAGTAAATGTTGCTTTCCTTCTCTAGCAAGTGGAATTCTAAGTGTAAGCAAAGAGCCCTCCCTGAGTGAAACTATCAGATTTTCTCACACGGCAGCAAAATACATCCACTGAATATTATATGTGTCATATAAATAAATAAGTAGAACTTTATGGATTACATTGTGGTTTAGTGATTCCTCCATAGCTCTAATTACCACAGTGATGAAATATTTTAACCTTTCTTAATAGATTTCAGACTGTATAATATAGTGAGTTTGTTGCTGAAAGAAGGAGGATGTGAAAAATAGTGTAGTTCATTGGAAATGTTCAATAATGAAGAATCAGGCAATTTTGCATTATTTGTTGCTTTAGTATTTCATATATTTAAAGTTTTGGGAAAACTTCACTCAAATATACACTGTTAGGGCAAACTTTTTATTAAAATAAACGTATAAACAGATGAACTAAGGCCCTTTCTGCACGCGGTTATTAAGGCGGGCCAATGCGTCTTGCCATAGAGGTCTTCTGCATGTTGAAGCAGACTAGGTTTCGTTTATTTACCTTCGCTCCACACGTAATTCTGACTAAATGCGCCCTCACGTGGTGGTAAAGCGTGCTATTTGAGAATCCAGAAGAAATCGGTTTTCCAATTTTCCAGATCAATCCAATTCATACTTTTACAGTGGTGCAGACACATACATTCATGGCAATGTGAATTGGTGGTCAGGGGAGGCCTCATGGGCAGGCCAGGGGGTAGTATGGACTTACACACATACACATATACGCACGTAGGCAATGACGTACTAAATCATGCAAAAAAAAGGGGCCAATCACAGCCTACGGAATGGGGTGAGGGGAGTAGTGGGAGTGGCCATGGTGGAGACAGTGTGGATTCATGAACTTGCACTCCTCCAAATCAGAATGGAAGATACGCAGTAGCTGTGCAGAAGGAAATGAGGGAAAGTCCGCCTTGTTTCGAGCCCAGAAAATCCGGTAAGAAACGGCACGAACCGATTCACCAGCCTCGTGCGGAAAGGGCCAAAGTCAAGCCCATCTGTGATATCTGGGCTGAACCCTTTCTATCAACGCAAAAATACTGAGGGTGGGGTATATGTGTTTTCCTTGTGCCAGTGTGATTCTGATGAAAATCACCTTGTTGTGTTTAGAGATCTAGGACTTGTGGAAATAAGAATTCAGATTCACACTAACCTCAGAACATGCTGATGATATCATTCAATAGCTGAAGTCCTACCTTGGAATTGTGAGCATAGCTGCCTTGGATCCATTTGGGAGAAAAGTGGGATATAAATTAAACAAACAGACCAACAAAATAGCTGTCCACATATGGAGCTATGCACTGATTGTGCTACTCAATCAGTTGTGTTGAATGGTAATGCTACATAATGTGAGCTGACTAAAAAATAAATGCACAATTTAATCAAAGGAGCACTATTACCAATTTCACCAGGGGCAGATAGATATTAATCCATCAAGAATACACGTGTAATATTACCACCGCAACTCTACTTCCATGACCTTGAGCTAAGTGCAGATGTTGGACAAAAATATCCAAATGTTTCCCTGGAGGGAACTTACGCATGATCAAGATACCACCAAGATTTCAGCCTCTTAATTCCTATCCTGTCTAAGGCATTCAGCTGTACTTGCCCTCCCAGAACCCTAGTTAGAAAAAGTAGAGTAAATTATTTATACTTAGTTCAGAGTATCCTAACCCACCTTAGCCTGGGTCAATGAATGTATTTGCTTCAAACATTGCTAAAGCTGGTTTCAGACAGGAACATTTTCTCCCTTGTCCTCTAGCAGGAGATGCAATATCTAATAATTTTGTCAACCCATTACTTGTGCAGAATGCCTTGGGAACCTTGTCAAGTCACTAAAAGGTCAACAGTAGCAATAGATTTAATTAGCCACAGTTTCTAGACTGTGCTTGTATGAAATGGAAAATTAGTGAATGCTTTCTGGTGGTGAGAGCAATAATGTTATTGGCTATGCATGCTGAGTCGAAACGAATCTGCTCTGGCATTTCCTGCCAGTGTCAGCATGATGTAGTGGTTTGAGTGTTGGACTCAGTCTTGGGCAAGTCACACTCTCTCAGCCTCAGAGGAAAACAAAGGCAAACCAGTGCTGAGCAAATCTTGCCAGGAAAGCCCTGTGATACTTTCACCTTAAGGTCACCATAAGTTGAAAACTACTTGAAGGCACACAACAACAAATGTACTTGCACTGTGTGCTTTTTAAACCTCTGAAACCTCTCCAGAATATAGTGCTTTTTGAAGCTGCACGAATTCACTGAGGAATAATACTTGATCTTAAACAATTTAGGATGATCTACTGTAGTATAATGTAGTGGAGTAGGGCCAGGAAAACCAAGCTTCAAATCCTGACTGGATCATAAAGCTGATCCTGGGCCAGTTATTAGTTCTCATCCTATCCTACCTTGCAGGGTTGTTGTGATGGTGAAAGAGAAAGGAATGATTGAAGTGCTTGGAGATATACACATTTAAAGGGCATAAATGTAATTAAGTAATCTCCCAGAGACGGTGAGACTTACGTCATAAGGGAATGTTTTCCATTTACAAATTGACAAAGACTTATTCTATGCACTGGAGATATATTCTGTGGAGTGAAGTCGAACGATGAGTGGAAAATTCCATTGCTTCTAGTCAGGACACAAAAGCACAGCCAGTTTAACCTTTCTGTTGCATGACATCATTCAGGTCCTGAAGTAGCTGACTTTACCATACTAAAAGCACTACTCTCTTCCAATTAAAAATAAAGCTTTCACTGCTGCCACCGCAGGGAATTGGCCTATGTGATTGCTATGATATTTTGCAAGACAAATGCATCCTTCTTGTTTTAGGTGCTTTAAACTGTTTTTATTACATCTCAGATACCAGCAAACTCCCATCAATTCACAATCCAATTAAATCCATTCCGTGCTGCTTATGATCTTCAAACAAAATCATAACATATTTAAAACTCCTATTTGTAAGCCCAATCAGTTGCGGTTGAACTACCAAATATCTTTAGGGCATAAAGCCATATTTCTGAGCAGAGGCTGGCGCCAAATAAAGTGAGAATTATTTTAAGCAAAAATACTACCGACTGGTTGTTTTAGGATGATGGATGAGTTGATGCTCCTAGGTATCAGAAGTCTCAAAATAATCATACTCCTTGGGGAAGAAACTCTTTTGTTAAGCCATTCCTCTGTGATGAAATGAAGCGCGCAGCACTTCTTCATTTAATGAATTGGAAGAGAAATAGAACATGCTGGAATAGAACTCCATGAACTTACAATAAAATATTGGAAGTTATTTACATGATACTTACTTTCTAGGACATATGAGAAAGTATGCTTTCAATTGATTTTCTGTATATTGCATAGATGAACATTTTTAGGTTTTTTTTAATAGATAAGACGGTTAGACAGATTTTTACTGCTTATCTTTTCTGCGATATCTGAATTGATTTCCTTGTTTTAACATCTATGATGTGCCAATAAATGTGTCCTAAAGCAAACTAAGCCTGAATTCTCCCTAGAAGCCAAAATGACCTATTTGAGGCTATCTTACTTTGGCTATATCATGAGACAACATTATTCATGAGAAAAGATGATATTGCCTAGTTAGATGTTAACTATCTCCTTATACAAACCTGGCAGAGTTTTAAGATCTGCAGAGAAAGGCTTTCTCTCAGTCCTGCTACTGTCCCAGGCTTCTCCATGGCTGCTCCCACCCTCTGGAACGCCCTTCCATGAGAGGCTAGTGTTACCCTGATTTCTGGGGGTCCCATGAGGGACACCTAAATGCTCTCCAAATTATACAAGTTGGGGAAATTAGTCAAAGAGCACAAATTAGCACTGCAAGAAGCAGGGCAATGGAGCGAGATCTTTTACCCAGTGTCTACGGGGTCAGGCCGAGTCAAGGAGCAAACAGAAGTGAAATAATAGTCGTTGTTTTTATTAAAATACAATCAAACAAGCATATGCAGCACACTCACACAGATAACTAGAGAAATAAAGGTTGGAGTTGGATAGAGGGATTTTTAGAGGAGGTTTTTGGTATGGGTAATACTATACCTGTCCTGAAGCCCGGGTAGTCTTGTTGCAGGAGCCCAGAGAACACAGAGACCACAGAGCAAGAAAAAGAGTAATAACGTTTCCCATCTCGGACAAAACTGCTCCCATCTGTAAAATAGGTAATATCGGGATGTGGCCAAGGGGTGTCTCGGAGATCTGGTCGGCTTGAATAAACTTCATCCATTGTAGCAATATAGTCATGCCTTACAGACTCGCCTGAGTCTACAGGTAACAGGGTTGCAGGGTTTAGATTGGGAGATACTTCTAACTTGACACGGGGGTTCTCACAGAGCATGGCTTGGTATCTAGTCATCTGTTCATTAGTAAACCAGTAGTTCCCTTTGTAGTCTGAAGATAGAGTTCATGGATATGAAGGTTCTCAGTGCCTGGGACTGAGGGGAAGGCTCGCCAAGCAAAGCGGCAGCAAGGCGGGATGGAAGTCGGGAGCAATCCGAGGAAGCTCTTCAGAGTCAGGGGTTCTTATAGGGGAAAATGTGGCCATAGGCTAGTCCGTATTTGGGGAAAACAATGAGTTTTCGGCTGGAGACAAAGCCTCTGAAAGGTCAGAATTTAGCATGATTGAGTTAAGTCCGAATTGTCAATAGGGTAGCCAGTATGCAAACGCAGAGTGCTTGATGATTGAGTATTCGGCTTGTCAAGCTGCCTGCTTGGGGCAGGGAGTTCTTTGTAAGTAGCGTGCATACATAATATGGTACTTGCCTTGAGGTCCCCTGAAGTGGCAGTCTGGCTATTTCTGGCCTGCCTGTATTTGTGTGGAATATTACAGTGAATAGCGACCGAGCCTGTTTGTGTGCTTGTCTGGGGGCCTCGCAAGCACGTGGGAAGGAATAGGTGAGGAAGGCCAAATTATTGATATCAAAATGATATCTGGTATCCCACAAGTCCAGCTAGAAACTGCGGTAACACTAGGCTGGTCTCTTTCTTGCTTACCTTTTGCTGGCAGACAAAAACATCCCTGTTCAATTCAATTCCCTATTGTGAATAGGTGAGCTTTTTATTTTATTGAGATATTTTATTGATTTTTAAAACTTTTGTATGTTTTTATAATTATTTTATAGTTTTTATATGATTATTTTAAATGCTTTGAGTGATATTACATATGCTTTAACTTTTCGGAAATCTACTTTAGGTCCTGGTCTGGGAGAAAGCCAGCTTCAAAATAAAATAAAATAAAATAAAATAAAATAAAATAAAATAAAGTAGTGGGTGGCAGTAGGAAAAGAGGAAGACCACATCATGGGAGGACAAAATCAAGAAAGCCACAGTTCTGAGTCTGCAGGATTTGATCAAGGCTATTTATGACAAGGGACCATGGAGGCTCCTCACTCATGGGGCAACCACAAGCTGATATGGTGGCAACTAATGACAAATGTACCATTTGAAATAAAACTCAGAAGCTGGTGAGTTAATATAAAAAGTGGCTTGACTCTAATTATAATTTCAGGCAGGACAAAGTGATTGATTCAATGGAGACTGGGTGGAGATGAGAAACAGCTAAGAGAAGTAGTATTTGGAGGGGGAAGAAGGCCTCCTACAGAAGAAACTTCCAGTTTTCTCCTTCTTTGGGCGAGGTTATGAGAAATATCTGTCTTTTGACATTTTTATGGGACCCAGTTGAGTACTAATTGTTGAGAGGACTCCAGTTACTGTTAAACAAACTGTTAAACAAAGATGTGTAAGTGGGGGAAGAAAACAAGTGAGTAAAACTACCCCAGGCCTTATCTTCTGTCTAGTTCACCTTCTGAGGCTACAAGCTAATCCGACAGTTAATTTTACTGTTGACAATTTATCGGATGTTGGAGATGGAAAGAAAAAATACACAAAACTCTCAGATAAAGTGTAAGTACCTCTGCATATATGTGAAAGAGAGGAATTGTTGTTTTAAAACAAACTGTTACCTTTGACTCCGGCTGCAGTGTGTCTGAGGTTTCCAGAGTTTTGTTTTGAATACTGGCTTCCCTCCTCTCTGCTGTTTAGACTGAATTTGAAATTTGAGACGATCTCCTACATGGCACAGTTTTCTAGTGCTTGAAGGAGGAGCTGAAAAAGGAGACTAAAGATAATATTGGAGGTCTTCATACCCCAGATTGGAGCCCTGAGCCACAAAGGGAATGCAGCAGCATAATTAAAGAGGCAATACAAACTCTTAACTTCAAGTGTATTAAGAGATATTAATTCATAATGGTGGTTCTGACAAGACAAGGGTATAAGTACTTGGGCCTTTCTCCCATTCAACCCAATGCAATAGTCTCTGTTTCTCATAAAAAGGAAAACTAGAGAAAACAAGTAAAATAAACAAAAATATCTGCTTTTTTTTTCCAGTAGCAGAAACAAATGAAACAAATGATCTGGGACTTGCCCCATCCCCTGATCTTGTTACAGACTGGACCTTGAACAACAAACATTTTCTGTCTGACCCACTTGATACAGATACAGATAGAGCAAACCTGGTAACAGAGATTGCTACCGCCGAGAGGTTAGCAGGGAAGGCTGTAATACAACAACATAGAATGTTCCAGGACAAAATTCCTGGTGACCTTTTCCCAACAATAGAAATACTTAACCTAGGCTTAGATTTGCCCACTGATGATAATTCTGACTTAGACTGGTCTCTGAATCATAGACAGGTTTTGTTTGCTCCATGCGAGGTGGAGGTTACAAACCCTACCATCAGAAATGCCTCCGCTGAAAATGCTGAGGATCCTAACCATTTGGCAGAATGGAGAAATGGAACTATCTTAGAAGCTCCAAAGAGTAAGGAAACAGGGGATGACACACAGCAACACAAACCATTTCAGGAGGAGAGTGAAGTGGAGATACTGTTAGAGCTAAGCAGAAATGTGTATAACATAATTAAGGATCAACAATCAATTAAATCCTTCCTTTCTGAATGCAATGCCTTATTAACAGTTATTGCTGAATTACTGGTAAAGTTGTAATCTGAGTATGAATCTAAGCCATCTATGTGTGATGTCAACCCAATACAACCCTCCAGCAAAAGAAAAACCTTCTCTAAGGAAAAAATGACCTGCCAGAAGAAGCCTAATGTGGCCAAGAAAAGCAGAGTTAGTAAACAACCAAGCACTATTCAGGGATTATTATTGAAGCAAAGGAAAAGGAATTCCAAATGTCTGATGACTGGAAAAGACAAAAAAAGAAGTTTGACAAAGTCAGGAAAGTTAAAGAACCATCATTAGACCTTGAAGACAAGCAAGTGCCTTTAAATATTCTACCTGATCCCTCACATTCCAGCTGTTGTGGTAAGGATGAACTAGATACTCGGGATCCTTGGGAATATGTCCTCAGGAAATGTTTGAGTCAACCTCAGAAGAAGTTACCTTCTTTTGATAAGTCCCATACCCAGTCAACTCAGGCCAAGACTAGTAGTAAGTGTTGGAGTCTGACAATAACGAAGCATAAACTGGTCATTAGTAATTATCCCAAACCAGTAGGCATGGTATCACAAGCAGAGCGAAAAGTCCACCTTTTAAACACTCCAGGGCATATAAGTCTAGAAGTTCTAACTCCTGACAATATTGTTCAAGTGGAATACTTATTTTATAACTACACACATGCATGAGCAGTTGTAATTTTCAAAAATGAGCACATAGCCAGAAAAGTATTTTCCTATAGATATATGATATTAAACAAAGGACTCTTAATTTCTTGGCTTTTCGAAAATAAAGGTCCTCCAACACCACTTATTATTGATCCCCCTAGAAAAATTTCCCCTAGTACTCCAGCTGACAATGTTAGTGGTAACCTCATTGACTTAGGTGAAATTGTGCCTGGCTCAAGCGGTCCCCCTCATGAGGAACAAACTCCAAATGAGCTCTTGGTACCTACAGGCCCATCTACCCTGGTTAATGACTTTATTATCGATGAGGAGGAGTCTTTTCTTAAAACATTTCAAACATTGCCCTCAATGATACAAACAGAGATTATAAATAGGATAACCTCCTTGAGGGCAACTCTAATTAGCCTCCAAGATGAGAGAGGATAGGGGTCTACAGCAAAGCCCTTAGTCTTGGAGTCTACTTCTGGATCAACATCAATTAGGCCAGGGAATATCGAGATAATTGATTGGCCTGGGATGGGGCATGCAAATGTAAATGAAATTCCTAATTTGCCTGCAGCAAATAACAACAATGAAGTGGAGCTACCCAGAGGTATAAACAAATGTAATACTAATGCTTCACTGCCCAAGCCCAAAAGATCTGGGGAACAGACTATGGGAAGGAAGCATAATTCGAATAATGCGGCTCTATTTTATGACAACTTGACCAGGTCCACAGAACTGATTCACTATATGACAGTCACACCGAGATATCTACACTTGCCCTACCATCTGGGGCTGTCTGCAATTGATTACATAAGTATTGACTCACCAAATTTCCATTGATTCAATGGATCTACATTGTTGGGACTCAAAGTTGGACTTTGGCCAATACCCCAAATTTAGACTTCTATATGTGCTTCGGGATGTATATTTGTTTCTTGAATAGACTTCCTCATTTGTGACCATGTATTACAAGTTGGTTCTAAAACAAAGACGGGGAATTTTCAATCTTCCAAGTCCCAGAAGCAAAAGCCAAAATTACCAATGGTAAGAGATTATGAGAATTATTGTTCCAAACATCTGAAAGGTCAAATGTTTCTTAGTGTTTTCCAAAGATGTCTTTTTTGATGTAAAAGTTCCTATCTATCTATAGAAAGCCTATTTTACACCTCATACTAGAGTACAATTTTTTCAAAAAAGTTGAACTAAACTTGAATATGATTTTCAGCTTGAACAAAAGCTCATAACACTCTTACAGTACCAAAAGAGCCTTTCTTGGGAGCAAGCACTTCAACTGGATCCAGATGTATGCATACTGGAATTCTGCAAACTTGATACTCTTAAGGGCAGAAGAAACAATAGTTTTCACTAATCCCCTCTCCCTTCTACTGCCCTTTATGTCCCCCTATCTTTTTCAGGCTGGAAGACTCTCCAGAACAGTGGGAAAGGAGCACTGGGAGAAAAGAAAATCAGCCAAAATGACCTTCCATCACCTTTGTCTGTTGGTGCCTCTGCTGAATTTGACTTCAACAACTGGAGAGAGCCTATCCATTTGCAGACCAGTTGGTCTGGATCCAAAAGGAAGTCCACAAATAAAAGAAGTGGAGGAAAGGCAAAAACCATTGCATTCAGTGGAGCTCTGAACACACACCAGAACATGATATTCACAGAATTAAGAAAGCTATGAATTCATTTGAAAGGTCTTGAGTATATCTATCTCAATGTTAGGTTGTGAGGAATAAACAAAATAGCCAGCCTACATCTTAGTTTTAAAACATGAGACAGTGCTTTGCTGAGACAATGACTCACAGAATCAAGTAGAGCCTCACACGAGAGCAAAGTCCATTTTAATGGTTTTCTTTCACATTTAATTTCACATTTAATTTAATTTTAGTCCTGATGTTATTTTTGCCATATGACTCCTGCCAGAGCTGCCTCATAGAGCCTAAGAGATGAATCTGAACTGAAGGCTCATAGTTAAACCAGGAGGATGCCTGGATGTTAGCCTTAGATCATATGTGTTTCACTGCATACTTCACCCCTGCATATTTCGCATCAAAGACAAACAGCTTTACCGCTGCATACTGTTTTATTGATGCCCCTGGAATATTCCTCTTCCTTATCTATTGTTTGAATTTCTACTCATTTCTAATGAATGCAAGGAGGTATACATGGCTTTCCTCCTATGAACTTATTCAACAGAACAACCCTATAAAAGAGGTTAAGTGACAGAGTGACTGGCCCAAAGTCACACAACCCCATGTCTTAGTAGAGACTTCAGCTCCCAAATCTCAGTCCAGTATTCTTACCATTATAGCACACTGGTTCTTGTTAATTGATACAGACACTATGACTAGAATTCTACATTGCCTACTTTGTTACATATGCATAACTTAGTAGCATGTCCTCATCCACTCCCTCAAACCTATTTTACCAGGCAGAATCAGGCAAAAGAGGTTCATTCAGCTGGCAATTAGGGTACAAGTGGGATGATGTTGCCCACCCCTTCTGTCAGTCAGTGAGGCTGCAATGTTATCCTTTCTCAGTCTCACCAGCACAGCTGATAATTCAAAGAAAACAAACTGAATAGCTCCCAGCTTGTTATTTACTTTCATTCAGTAAGCACAAGGTCAAAAATAAACTCCAACGGAATTCAAAGGCAAGTAAGTCCAAAGTCATTCAGCGTAATCCAGAGTCAGGCACAGAGTTCAACAAGGCATCCAGCAAACAGAGAGGCCAGATAAGCTCTGACAACTCCTGGAGGGGAAAGTCGGCAGCTATATAGGTCAGACACTAATGCAGCTGTTGCCTGAGTAATTGTTTCTAGTTATAAATTCTCTGGGATCAGTGTAGGCTCTCTTTTAGTTGTCTGTGCTCAGCACAGGTAGGTACTGGTAAGTTATCTACTGTGTCTAAAGGGGCAGCACTTTCTGCTGGAGCTGGCACCATCCTGTGTTTTGTTTGTGGCACTGTAACCTTTTCTTGTACAGCAGATTCTGGCATTCCTCCTGTTTCCATCCCTGGCATGTCCCCTGTTTCAGACTCTGAGTCAGAGTCCATGTTCTGGAAGCAGGGCATGACAGATGTCAACTTGAAACAGGAGTTCTGCTTCTGATTATCTCAGCCTCAATGGCAGTCAGAAAGGGGATAGAAATATCTTCCTCCTTGTGCCCTGATCACTAGCTGAACAGACCTCTGTGACTCAATCTGGTGGCTGCCTGGTAAAGTAGTTTGGGAGGCCATTCACAATTGTACCACAATTGTGACTACACAGTGTTTGTGAATATGGATTATGTACAGATATGTAGTTTGAGGGCAGGGATCCATAACTGCAATACTTGAATTCCAACCTATTATTTTTAAGGATCTATTGTCTACCAGTTTACCAGCTAAATTTAAATTCTAGAAATGTATAAAGCAAAGCAGCAGTATCTTCAACTGGAACTGCCTTAAGGAAGATGAAAGATAAGTTGGCATTTAAAAATAGATGTTCTGTCTAGAAATCATCATGTTGAACGATCAATACAACTGTCAGTTCGTGTAACCAATAGTGAAAGAAATGCATTTCAGATGAAACTTTTCAGATGTCATTGGAGCCTTTAAAAAAAATTATGCAGTTTAGCAGCACAAAGAATCAGGCAAGGGGTAAAGAGGCAGCTCTAAGACACTCTTAAAATCACCATTGTAAATTGGAATCTGTTTCTATAATAACTTTAGACTGGATGCATTCAGTCAAGGGAACACAGAGTTTTAACACCCAAAATTGAATACCATGTCTTATAATCTAACATACTACCAAGTTATGGCTCTGACTGAGAAGAATGAAGCATTTTAGTCAATGATCTCCTGGTTGCAGATAAGCATCTGTACTGGACAGCTATAACATGTTTCACAATTTACTGACTGTGTCAAGAAAATGGTGTTTACTTCATTTTCTACTGGTACAAAATGGATGGTAACTGACATAATTCAGGTAGGTGAGCACTGCAGAGCTTTTATTGTGCTGTAATTTATCAAGAATGGACTATTCTGAGGCAAAAGATTAGAAACAATGTGGCACTGTCCAAATGTTGGTTCACCAAAATGTATCAAGTGGTACATTGAATGTAGTTATTCAGTACAAATACACAGGTCTTCAGTGTGGACTTTCTTGCTTTACTAAGCATTATTATGTTACTTTGCATGGGTAGGGGTGATGAGGCTACAGAATGAAATACACCAACATTGGGAAACAAAGGCCACAACTTAATTGGCTACAGCATACAATGGGTTGGCCAAACATGGATCTGGATCCTTGCATCGATCAGCCCGCTGCTGACAGATGTACCCGGGCTTCCTACCCGGTGCCAGAATCACAACTGGCCACCAGGGTATCCCACCACGGAACCCCCTATCACTAGGAGATGCAATCACGGCATGTCTCCCTGAGCCGGACATGCTTGCTGCCACCTTGCACCCCCTTCCAAATCACAAGGCGCCAATGAACCTTGCCCAAAGGCCATTGGCCCTGACCAACCTGGATCCAAGACCCATGTGACCACCAACAAGGCAGGCCCGCCCCAGGGGACTGCCTATCTCCAACCCCACAGCTGCAGCCAATAAAGAATTGTGTCGGACCAGGAATGCCCCCCCCACCGGCCCGTATGGGCCATGGATGAAGGCTGGTGTGGGAAGCTCAAGAGTTTTAATTTAGGCTTGATGTAACCCACAAAGGAGGGCCAGGGGGATTTCCATCTCCTCACCTTCATTATGTCCCCATCCAACAAACCCCATTCCAAAGCTGCGGTAGCAGCCCCAATCCAAAAAAAAGTGACTCCCAAACTGTGTGGGAAGTAGCCCAAGGTGGTCCAGGACCACCCATAGGATGGCCACAAACTGGAACCTTGACAATGCGGTGTGATCCTGGTGGATAAACAGGGGACCCAGTCCCTTGGGTCTCATACGCAGGTACCTGGTCAAGGCCTTAACCCGGCAAGAACCATTCTCCCGCCATGCATGGAGCCACACCATGGTCCCCCATCCCTGCTGGTCATTCTTCTGGTGCTTTACCTGCAAGGCAAGAGAAGACCCCTGGAAAGTGGCATCCCCAACCAAGAATGCCCTGTTGGACGTGTCCCACTTGGAGCTATACACAAGCTTGCCCACCCTGAATGCACCAAAGAATGCAATGGTGAAAGCAGCCCTGAACAGTGCCAATTCAAAGCGGGAATGGCAAACTCTGGGCAGGCACCGGATCAAGTTTCCAAGCAGGTTGAATGAAATATGCTGCCTGGTGTCCATGGAATGGGGATGTGAGCCTGCCAGCACCTTTCTGACCCGGAAAGATGCACAGGGATCACCTCATTCCGCAGCCTTGCAGAAGAAGGAGATGCCAGCCAGATGAGCTGCCAGAAAACAGGGAGAAAGTCCAAGGTCCCATAAGTGAGCCATAAAATGCAGCACATGCCGCTCGGGGATCTTGCCCACAAGACGATGCCCCTGGAGCTGATGAAAGTCCTGGAATCTGCTGAATGCCTTGCAGTAAGCCCAGAAGGTGCTGGGTGCTATGGACTGGAACAACCCTTCCCTTACTCATTGTTCCCAAAGTCCCAGAGCTCCTCTGGGAATGCTGCTGGCACGGGGTCTGCCTCTAGGGCCAAAGATCAAAATCTCTCTTCCAGGAAGAGAGACAAAGCGTCACGATCACATTGTCCAGCCCTGGAACAAATCTAGCTGAGAAGGATATGTTAGTGGACAAACAGATAAGAATGAATCTCCTAACCAGTCTTATAACTCTGTTGGACTTGAACGACTGGCAATTGATAACAGCCACCCCCACCTGATTGTCACACCAAAAGCAGACTTTCTTATTGCTGAGCTCCTCAGACCAAATGGTCACCGCCACCAGGATCAGAAAAAATTCCAAAAATGTGAGGTCCCTAACCACATCTCCCACCAGCCATGCCTGTGGCCATTGCCTAGTGCACCAGCGCCCTTGAAAGAAAACTCCAAAACCAACTGACTCAGCTGCATCAGACCGAATCTGGAGTGCCTGACCAGGCTCGAATCTGTCCGACCAAACTGACACCCCATTGAAATTGTCAAAGAAGGAAAGCCAAACCCCAAGGTCCTCCTTAATACCCCTGGTGATGTGGATGCAATGATGAGGGGTCTTCACACCTGACGTAATTCTCACTAGCCTGGCACAGAAAGCCCTCTCAGGGGCAACGATGCTGCAGGCAAAATTGAGGTGCCCCAGCAAGGTCTGCGCCTCTTTAAAGGAGGCCTTACTCCACTCCATGAAGGAAGCGATAAGCTCCTTGATGCCCATCAGCTTGTCAGCTGGCAGGTGGGACACTCCCTGGACCGAGTCAAGCTGGATGCCCAAATAGGAAAGCAATGTGGAAGGGCCTTCTGTCTTTTCCTGTTCCAAAGGAACCCTGAGCTCATATGCCAATTCTTGGAAAAACTCCAACAATTTGGCACAATCCCCCAACCCGCTCATACCCACAAACAGAAAGTCATCGAGGTAATGGGTGACCAGGGAGGATCCCACCTGGTGATTGACCGCCCATTCCAGGAAGGTGCTAAAGGTTTCGAAAGCTTCACAATGGACAGCGCACCCTACAGGCATGGCCCTATCGTAGTACCAAAACCCACCAGATTTGAATCCAAGGAGACAGTAATCATTCAGATGAACTGGAAGTAGTCTGAAGGCAGACTGGATATCACACTTGGCCATGAGCGCGCCCCCCCCCCCGGCTGCACAACCTCACCAGGCCGATGTCCTGAGTGAAACAGGAATAACAAACTGAATAAAGGTCGTGGGAATGGCATCGTTAACAGATGAATTCTTTGGGAAGGACAGGTCATGAATGAGCCTGAACCCACCAGGGATCTTTTTAGGGACCACGCCGAAGGGAGACACCCTGAGATTAGGCATAGGTGAGGAGGAGGAGGGGCCTGCCACCCTGCCCGCCTGCACCTCTTTAGCAATTTCGTTGGCAACTACCTGTGGAAGATCACAGGCCGATTTCAAGTTGCCAGTCTCAAAGGCCAACTGAGGCCCCAAGGCCAGGATGCGGAAGCCCACCATAAATCCACGCTCAATGAAATGCGCTGCCTTCTGGTCCGGATAAAGCGCCAGGAGGGGGCAGAGTGCAAGCAGGCAGACTGGGGAACGGGAGGGAGCAAAACTAATGTCTGGCAGTCCCTGGCAGGGGACCATCCTTCCTGCTGAGTTGGTTGCCTCCACCATGGCCTGAGTGAGAGAACTGGGTTCCCCTGTGATGAGGGCAGGATACCCTGGGGTGGAGCCCAGGCAGCTTTCGTAGCTGTGTTCAAACGTGCACTGAGCCCATTGACACATGCCCTGGTTGAACTCTCAGCACACCAGCCACCTCAAATCCTTTTTCCCCTGTCCAAGAAAAAGCTTATTACCTTCTGCTCTGCCCTGATGTGAGGACCAACGATCACAAGCCAGAGTTTGTCACTGATCAGTCCCAGCATGCGGACTCACTCTGTGAGGCCTCCTTGCAGAAGGCACAATCATGTTCTATGGCTGCCGACTCGCCCACCAGAGACCTAGCCTTGAGGACGTTACCCAAATGGTTGGAAAGGTGGCAAGCTCTGTCAGGATATGCTGCT
The DNA here is from genome assembly GCA_948472985.1 of Iguana delicatissima. Taxonomy (NCBI): domain Eukaryota; kingdom Metazoa; phylum Chordata; class Lepidosauria; order Squamata; family Iguanidae; genus Iguana; species Iguana delicatissima. The sequence continues at coordinate 22,470 of CAOKZL010003542.1, forward strand.
GAGACTACCCCCATGAAAATATTATACCCCCCAGCCAGTTGCTGAACGAGTGTTCAGCCAACTCGGTTTTCTCCTCCTTTCTATGCTTTTTTCTGGATCTGGGTACCCACCCCTCCTCTTCCTCAGGCTTGAGGAAAGGAAAAAACATCCACATAATAGCCGTCCAGAATATGCTTCCTAGTCTTTCTGTCCAAATGGATCCCTGGGGGATCTTCATGATTCTCAAAGGTAGCAAGAGCCCCCCTGTCCCAGATGTGCCATCCCACACGGCTCCGAACCCGATGCCCTCCTGATTCTCACCCAAGTGCCTGTGGATGGCCCACGCAGGAAACCAGGCACATGTGCTGTGGTCTTCCAGTAGTCTGCAGCCCAAAGCCCGTTGGCTGAGGACTCACCAAATGCCCTGCCATTGTCTGAGTCTCTTCCGCTCCTCCTTCTATGCTGCTTGTTCCTCCTCCTCCTCCTCCTCCTCCTCCTGCCACGCCTTTTCCAGCTGGAGGATGCAGAGCTGGAATCTGAGGAGGACGAGGTGCTGGAGGGTGACGAACATGGTGATTGCTACCGATGGCTCTGTCGAACCCATGGTTGCACAGAAGGTGCAGCAGCCTCACCCTGGGCTTCAGGGGGCAGGGGGGCAGGCACAGGCTGCAAACCCCAGCTGTTGCACTTTCTCGGCCAATAACTCTATTGTCTGAGTGAGACCCGCCAAGACTGCTTTGCTACATGGGGCAGAGTCCCTTGCAGAGTCCAAGGAGTGCCCAGCTGACCTTGCAGGGTGGGCCCACCGGGAGGTTGGCCCAGGATTTCCTCTGCTGCCCTGCCTGGCTCTGAGTGCAAGGCAGAAGCTCCTGCACAGGAAGCATCCATTTGGGAGGCATGCCTGCTTAAGCTGCAGCAACTGAAGGGACCAGGCCTAAGGGAAGGATGGCCATGAAGGAGAAGAGGGTGGTGGTGGCTGGAAATACAGGGGGTGAAGGACCACGCTGCTGGGATAGAGAGGGACAGCCAAAAAATGGGTGTGTGTGAAGACCGACTCAAAGCACAGCGTGCTGCACTGCACTGTGGCCTAGACCCTCAGGCCACCCCGCATGACGGCCCAGGTGGAACAGACCAGAGCCACCAAGACACCGGCCCAGCTGTGTACAATTCCCTATCGTCCCCCCCAAACAGCTGAATGGCTGCAACCCCTGCTGCCCAGGCAGCCTGAGCTCCCCAGGCCCAAGGGTGCCCACGCACCAACTGGCTCTCCACTGCCTGGCCTAGCCAACCTGCTATCCTCCTTGCTCACTGCCGCTGCTGCTGCCACTCAGTAGCGCTGCCACTCTGCTGCTTCCAAGCCCCACCAGCTGGCTGCCATCCCGCACCACTGCTCAACCACCACTGCCACTGCCACCGCCCCAGAGCGACCACCGCAGCATCACCTCAAGACCAACTGTCTGGCTGTCATCCTGCGCCATTGCTCGCCTGCCGAAGATGCTGCTGTCGCCACCTCTTGGAGTGACCAACGCTCTGCCGAGCCCCCAGCTGGCAGGGCCACCTCCTGGACCACCGCCTCTCGCTGCCGACCTGTGCCACCTCTCTCCCACAGAAAATGCCACTATCACTGTCACTCAGGAGCAACCAACACTCTGCCTAGTCCCCTGCTGGCAGGGCGAACCTCCTGAACCGCCACCACCACTCGACCACTGCCGCCGCCGCTGCCACGGAACAAATGAGGATCAAGAAGTGACCAGAAAGCAAGCAGCCTGAATACAGACTGCTGGCCTCCCACACGGCCGCAGGGGAGGCGATCCCCTAAGGCCGCCCATCCAGCCAAGGCAGCCAATCGGAGCATGGGAGGTGCACTCCAATTGGCTGCTGCCTCCCAGGCATCCCCTGAGGCCTGCCCCCCGGAAATGACCCGCCCTACTGGCCAGGAGGCCAGAAGGGCAACCATCTTCTCCTCCCGCTCCACCCCACAACTGGCATCACAAGGTAAGTCTCGCAGCAGGCTTAATTTGAAAGCAAATGAAATACTCACCCAATTTTGCATTCACGAGACCAGGAACTAGCCTGTCTATTAGACATTATGCCAAATGGATCCACCTTCCACCCTTCCACTTCCCAGCAGGTAGGTGTCTCCTTTTCTCTGGAAAAGGCTCTCCCTAGTGGGCTAGTCCTCAAAGGCCAGGCATTCTAGTGCCTTAGGAAATTGCCTGTGATGTCTGGCTGTGAGAAAAGACCCCTTCACAGAGTGCTTCCCCCGCCCTCTAGAACAAGAAATAGTACGTAAGTCATGATGGCTGTAGATCACATATGGATGCATATCTGGAGGACATCCACACAGTAATGTATATCTAACCATCACTATAGACAAAGTGCATTCTAGATGGACCTCAAATTCACAATATCATGGTACAAATGTGCTGCCACAGAGTGGAATGTGCTGCCACAGAGTGTGGTGGAGTCTCCTTCTTTGGAGGTTTTTAAGCGGAGGCTGGATGGCCACTTGACGGGAGTGCTTTGAGGGTTTTCCTGCATGGCAGAGGGTTGGACTGGATGGCCCTTGTGGTCTCTTCCAACTCTACATTTCTATGATTCTATATCTATTTTTCTCCCTGGGGCCATCACTGCAAGAAGTTCTTGCTTATATCCTGCTGCATGTGCCTGATCTCTGCACTGGGGCCACAATCCTTTGCCTTTGTTCATTAGTATTCTTATGATGAAATTAATATTACTTTGAAGATATATGTAGCAGCTATGTACCCTTTTATTCAAAAGAAAGTATGGGATGGTACCAAGTCTATATGGTGAAGGACCTTTTAACTTTTTAACCTCCCAGGAATGGTTGTAAACTGGATTATGCCCCACAATTTATTTCTCAAACAGAAATGCCAGGAAAGATCAGGTTCCCCATGAGATTATTTGTGTTCCTCTGAGAAACTAAAACTGGGGGGGGGGGGGTGTTCTGCACCAGAAGCAACAGCAGCAACCACAACAGCAGAAAAAACTATTTTGCACAAAAGGATTGGGATGCTTTCACTGGTACATGGGCAGCCATTTCCAGAAGATGGGGCTAAGGAATTTCTGCTTGACCGTGTATAATTTGTAATTTGTGATCCTACAGCATTCCATTATAATTTCCCTTCTCTAAACCGCCTGCAAGGTCATTAGGGTGTGCAATATCACCAGTTTGTGTCTAAATAATTCAGTTTCATGTTGGTAGTGAGAATGCTGGATTCGTTTCTCAACACAGCAATGGCCTGGATGAAGGCCAGCCAACTAAATTAGGAGACAGTGAAACCCAATCAGTGGATGGTTCTTCTGTCCAGATGTACATTGCCCAATGTTTGTATATTTATCCCTATCATTAGACGTTCAGGTAGCTCCTGTGGTATGGAGCACTTTTTATCAGGTATGATCTTATCTAGATTTCATTAACTTGGCTTCAGTGATTCATACTATGGTAAGCACTCCTTACCTCAGTTCGAATTACTAAAGGAGCTGGTAAAGTATAGCTTGCAGGCCACACATAGTCCCCATAGACTCTCTTCCAATCTTCCATGGAACCCTCTTCAAAATCACACTTTTTTCCTCACTTAAAGGCCTCCCAAACCAGTGGTTTTCATGCTGAGAGTAGAACACTCTTTCGAACATCCCCATAATCCCATCCTATCACAAAACAGACATAGTATCATTTCTGATCTTTACAGCATTTTTCCTCTGCCACACCCAGGCCTGAAGTTAATGCCAGGGCAAAAAATCGGACTTCAGCTCACCAAATTTGCCCACTCCTGGAATGTTATAATACACTGGGGGCAGACTGCTTTGATGGCTCAGAAAGGTTACCTGGTGCACAATGTGGTATGAGAGCTTTCACTGGAGAACGCGCTGCATTTCTCCTTTCTTTCTTCCACTGGCACAATTGTTTTCTTTGAACACTATTCGTGTTTTTTATCTATAAACCCTACAAGCTTTGGATGTGAGCATCTGAAAGGACATGTTTTCTCATATTTACCTATCAGTGTTCTAATATCAAAGTGTAGAAGGCACCAGTGAAAGATAAAGCCTTTTCACTGTGTAGGACTTGTGGTTGTTGAGTACTCTTCCCAGGAAGCCTTCTAACATCTACATTGGCTTCTTCACAGCATGGGGAAAACATCTTTTTAATGAAACAGTTATTTAAATATTAAAAAAGGATTATATTTGTTTGTTTGTTTGTTTAAAATATTTATATTCGTACACAGCCATGTATAATAAAACCAAAATATAAAAATACAACAGAGGCAAAACATCAAGTGAAAAATAAAGGAGTTTCACAATCTGTTGCTGCTATGAATAAATCATTCTTACTTACCCACCAAATTAACATTTTGGGAATGAGGAACATGAATCAGGAACTCTGCTTGATGTAATTTACAAGTAGGCTTATGGGAGAGAAGGTGGTCTTTAGATATTCTGACCCAAAACTACTACTATCTAAGACCATTTGTGCACTACACTCTTATAGTGCTATTATTCCACTTTCAATATCCTACAGAATCCTGGGGTTTGCAGTTTAAAGAGAGGCATTTAGAATTCTCAGCCAGAGAGCAATTTGGCTTCAGGAAAGTGGAATACTAGCACTATAACAGTGTAGTGTGGAAATGGCTTCTGTTTCATTTTAAAGGTGTGGGCCCAAATACTCTAAAGACACCAGATCCTGTCTGATCTTGGAAGCTAAGCAGAAACAGCACTGATTAGTACTTTGATGGGAGGCTATCATCGAATGCTAAGTGCTGTAGGCTATATTTTAGAGAAATGGACTGTCAAAACCACCTCTGAGTATTCCTTGCCTAAGAAAACCTTATGAAAAATTCATAGGGTCACCATAAATCAATAGGCAACTTGAAGGTGTGTGCATGCGCTCACGCACACACATTGATTATTAATTTTAGTCTCTACTCCAACAATCTGGCCCTTTCTTCATGATCTCGTAAACCTGCCTCAGCCATGCCTTGTTCCTGGTTTAGGAGCTGTCTTACTGCATGATGTCATTGCTAGCCAGCTGCTAGCCCATCCCCAAGCATACCTAATCAGTTCCTTTTCACTGCCAGAGAGAAACTGTCATTGACCTCCCTTTCATGTGACAATTGCATTATCTGGACAAGCTCAATTCCTCCAAGGAGGCTTCCTCTCGTTGTTGATCCAGCAGTGGGCAGGCCATCGGCATTGCCAATCTGTCCCTCTCTCAGTGACTCCGAGGGCAATCTCTGCCAAGCAGCTGGCTGGCCGCTTCTGTTGTGTCAGCACTGAACATAGAAGGAGAAGGGGACAAAGGAGCACAAGGTATGGTAATTTCAATACCCACCAGCACCAGACATGATCCAGTTAGCCCAGTCCACTGTGCTAACATTAACTGTGCAGTGTGGAAATGGCCTTAGTGTTATTTTTATGAATATACATGGAATCTTGTTATAAGTGCTTCCTTTCTTTGCAGAAAAAGGATTTTTAGATGACCTCCAGAGACTGAAGAGGAAAGTAAAATTTTGCCTCATGTGAAATTGAAGCTGAAAATCATTTGCTTCCTGAACTATAAGAACAAATAAAAATAACATTTCTATATAGATAAAACTACATTCTTATTTTTAGGCATGCCTATTAGAAAACCTGAGAGCCAGCATGGTATAGTGATTTTGAGTGTTGGTCTTACATCCTGGGGACCAGTGTTTGATTCCCCTCTCAGCCATGGAAACCTACTGGGTGACCTTGGATGCATCACATACTCTCAGCCACAGAAAACACCTTGAAAGGTTCACTTTAGGGTCTCCATAGGTTGGAAATGACTTGAAAGCAGACAATAACAACAAATTAGAAAACCTACAATAGCCTATTTTAATGAAGTACCTGGTAGTTAACCATGCATGGCCAGCTTCAGCCTTGAACTGACGTGACAGTCCTGGTCAAGCAGCATAGGAGATATGAGGAATTTATGTTCTCTGAAATGGTTAGATTAATGTAGTTAAGAAGCAATCAGTCCATGAACCCGTGTATAGTTTGATTAAGATAGTTTCAGTTAGCTTGAACTAAACAGTCATATTTATTCTGAGAAATCAATTAATCAAGTCATTTGTTGACACAATACACAGCCGCTTCCCTGCACAGTGTGTACCAAAGGGAATTAGACAATAAATAAAATTTGACTTTGATCTCACTTAAACAAAGCATATCTTCCTGCTCCCTCTGCTTTAATTTATCATCTTTGATTTCAGAGAACTTTTTTTCTTCTCTGCCCTTAGATTCTAACAGAAACAATGATTGAAGATCATAAGAAACATTTGAGTAAAATAAGCTTATAAATCGATTGGTGAAAAGCTTATCCAAGAGAATGAAAATGGTTCAAAGGTAACCCAATGTGCTGGATATAGAGTAAGCAATGTCAGACTCCTAGATTACTTTATTATACAATGAATCTGACAAAGGAAAGAGCAATCATGAAAAGACACAGTCAGTATAACAAAAATTGTACAACCTTCCCAGATAAGTAATATGATTTCCTCTTATTTTATCAAGAGCAAAAGACCAGCCGAGACGTCTGCAGGGAGCTTAAAATGTGACAAAGATAATTAATTGATGGTAGAGGTAGAGAAATGATTTTCTTTTTTAAAAAAATTGTTTTTCTTTTCAATCTTACAAAAAGAGTAGAAGCCAAGGAGCTATATTAAAGTGCCTGCCTCAAGAGGGAGAAAAGGAGAAAAAATAATGAGGATCATGTTTCTGATTAATAATTAGGATGTCTAGAGGGAAAGATACAGGAAGAACAGACTGAAGTCCACAAGAAGTCACAGTGTACTCCATCTACTTCCTCTTTCTGTTGTTGTTCCCTATCAGCTGCCTCATTACCTAGGCCTCATCCCTCTGTTATCATGAAGTTAGCCAATCAGGTCTCCTACTTTATTTGAAAGTCTATCAGAATAGTATCTATGTTGATAGTTCTTGATCTGTGGTCCTCCAGATTGTTCAATGTCTACTTGAAACAGGCATGGTTCCCCATCCCTGTCTTTTTAGACTGAGGGTTTGAAGATTCTTTACCATTTGTTAACTAACCAGTATCTCTTTGGAAGTCCCTTTTATCATCTTCTGGTTACTTAAGCTCTCAGCTTGTGAAAACAGCATAGTCCAAAGAAGTATGTTTAACATCAGCACTCCACTGAAGCACTCTTTTTCGGTAAGTCAGGATATTTAACACTGGAGAATAAGCATGAGCCTTTGTAATCTTTTAGGCTATTTCATCAATATAAACATAGTAACACACACACAAACACACACACACACACACACATTCTTCTTGGAGAAAAACATAGACTTCTTATTTTCTAGGAATATAACTTATCATTGACATCTCTTCTAAGGATGTCACCATATTCATCTTGGGACACTTCCATAAGAGGTAGCCGTATAGGGTTACCTTCATCATCTGTGGGTGAAACACATATGCATCTGTATCATTAGCAGTGCAATAAATTGCAGCACCTGTTATATATTTCTATAACAGGCATTTATCTAACCAGGTAAGGAACAGCATCAGCAACATAAAGACTAGGTGTGACATCACTGGATACTGTCATAAACAGTCTACACTTTGGCCATTTCCGCACGGGCTTAAAGAAATGGTGCAAAGCGTCCTCCAGGGAGGACATCTGCACTTGGGAGCGGACTGGGTTGGACCTACTTAGTGTAGTTCCACATCCCAGCCTGCTCCGGAACGACCCGAAGTGGCCGTCCAGTGTGCTTTTGAAAGACCACTTGAAACAGGTCTTTCAAAAGCACGGAGTGCGCCACTCCGTGCCTGCTCTCTGGTACAGATTTGCAGGCTCCCACCAGTGCGAGCCTGCGATCTGCCGGGGACAGGCTTTAGGCTGGTGAGCTTCAGCAGTTGGTGGAGAGCCTCGACCAACCGGAAGCCACCATTTTCGTCCCCGGAGCAGTGTGGAGCGGTGGCCACGCACTGCTCCAGACCAGCTTGGACCCAAGCGTGGAGCCAAGAAGTCCAGTAAGTACCGGCACGGGGCGATTCCCTTGCCCCATGCGGAAATGGCCTTTGTCTCTTGGGAGGGAGCTTTTAACATCACTTTGAGCATCTAGCTGGCCAATCAGGGATGGATTCAAATAACCCCTATTAATGTCAACCAAGATTTTCCCATCCAGTTAGAAATTAGATTTCACATCTATACAAGGCCTGTAATTGACCAATCATATCAAAGAATCACTGTCCACTGCTGGTTGGCAGCCATCAGATGATTACATCATATAATTATTCAGCAGGATTAACACTGTCATATTAATGGAATACCTCCTTTTGTTTTGTTTGTTTTATATTCTAGTCACTTGTTTACTATTTTCTCCACTGAATTTTTATCTCCTTTATTTTGGGTTAGGTGGTTGAATGCCCAGAAACACGTCACAAGGTTGTACTTTTATACACAGACATACAGGTTTTTACTATATAAAGACATGCATATTTCCTTGATATGTAGGCTTCAGAGGCTTAAATATATACCAAAATAGTATCCAGCTGATACCAGTCTCCCAGCAACTCTAGAAGAATTATCAATTATTAGAAATCTGGAAGCTGAAGTCCAAAATATCTGGAGAACCAAAAACTGAGGATCTATCTGAAGTGTAGACTCAAATTATAAGGCAGCCAGCAGCAGCAGTTCATTAGATGGGGAGGTGCTTAGTTTACCACCAATAATGGAATGAATGGCCATTGTGTGTGGATCTTGGGCATCATGTGTGGTTTCACTTTCAAGCTGTAATCCTAACCAGAAATTATTATCTCCTTCTCCTTCTCCTTCATTTGATTTTTATCCCACTTTTCTCCCCAAGGGGACTCAAAGTGACTTACAGCCATTAAAAGAACTCCCAAGCTGTGAAGCTGTGTCTTCAGAGGGAGTGTGACCCCATCTAACACAGGCTGAATCCCTATTCCCTGATCTGCCTTTCTACTGACCAGGAGCGCCTCTGTCTTGTCTGGATTAAGTTTCAATTTGTTTACCCTCATCCAGTCCATTACTGATGTCAAGCACTAGTTTAGGACCAAAAGAGCTTCCTTGGCTTGTAGTGGAAAGAAGTAATAAAGTTGGGTGTCATCCGCATACTGATGACACTGAACCCCAAAACTCTGGACAACCTCTCCCAGTGGTTTCATGTAGATGTTAAATAGCATGGGGGACAGGACTGAACCCTGAGGGACCCTGCAGGCCAGAGGGTAGGATGTCGAACAGGAGTCCCCCAGCACCACCTTTTGGGTTCAGCCCTCCAGGAAAGAACAGAGCCACTGTAAAACAGTGCCCCCAAGTCCCATTTTCACAAGACGACTCAGAAAGATACCATGGTCGATGGTGTCGAAAGCCGCTGAGAAGTCCAGCAGAAGCTCATGGTGTTCAGTAGGATTTACTTCTGACAAAACATGGGCCAGTGAGTTAGACTATTAAAATACTGATTTTTATCATTTGGGAAAGTGACACTGAGATGTCACTTTATTTAATTGAGGACTGTGTCGAGCCCTAGGTTGTTTTGACCAAATAGCACTAATCGTTACTTCCTATGCTTATGATGAAAATAAGTTTATGAATTTGAATGGAACAGTAATATATTGGTTACTGATAAGCCGTGTATATAGTAATAATAACAGCTGTAGCAGCAGCAGCAGCAACAGCAAAGGCATGTACTACCAACACTGGCAAAACCTTCCTTGGTGCTTTCAAGGACAAGAGACTGTTTAGGATGCAGTGGATCAGCTGAATATCTTGCAGATATTGTTTGTAGTGCTTGATAATTAAATGCCTGAGACCTTGCATAGAGCAAAGAGTGATAGGGCAGTACAGGCAAGTATTTGATAAATATGAAGAGAACAAAAATAAATAGTGTACTACAGAAAACACTAAAACAGAACTATATGGATAGTTAGTAGACGTCTTCCTTTCAGGTGCCTTTATCTTTTTTAGACACCAATAGAATGCCTAAATATGACCCATGAATATGAATTGCTATATTGAGTGCTGGATTATTAGAGCTCCATAGTGGTATTCTTCTTGCATGTAACTTCTAGACAGAAGGAGTATGAGTGAGAATGAAGGTACCAACTCTTCCCCTTCACTTTTTTTCTTGTCAGCCTCTCCATATGGCTAGTAAATATCTTCAGAGGAGAGAGAGAAAGAATAAGAAGTCACTAGGGAAGAAAGTGACCTAATTCAGTTATAGATATTCTGATTCATTTCTAATACTTAAAAGCACAGTGTTATTCAAAGATACTTGGAAGTATGTGTTTTTGAATCCCATGCGACTTACTCCTGGTAACTATTCAAGGACAGCAGTGTGTGGGTGCAGTCCTATATACGTGGAAGCTGTTACTCAGTTCCTTTGGACACAATGAGGCTTATGTCTAAGTAAGCATGTATAATTAGGATTAAACTGTTAGAGTTCTACTCTCTGGAATGCAGAAACCAGGTCTCAAGTCAAGTACTTCATAAACAAGAAATAATTGAACATAGCACCTAATACTTAAGAGTGGCCTTTAAAAACTTAACTGTGAATCTGAGCTCATAAATGAATGAATCAAGACAAAAAAGGACATGATTTTTGTCTTTGTTCCTCCTATAGCTAAGGGCTGCTTACATTACCTCTTACAGTGCATGCCCATTTTTTCATGTCAGTCTATGCTTTCTAGATAACATAGCATTCCCAAAATTTGTATATTCATTTCCATTGCTCTTGAATAACTAAAAGCACATGAAACCTGTTATGTGGCAGCATGACCCTAAATGAATGGTGTACACATAAAAGTCCAGAAAAGAATTCATGCAAATATCTGGAATACATGTTGTTCATTTAACTTCCTACATAAAAGTGGCAACATATAATATTCGAGTCACACTGCATTTGACATTTATATAGCTCACGGGCAACTGTAAAAGTATGTGTCCTTATCTAAAGCCTCTATTACTTGCTGAGAGCATGACTATAGCCTTTGCTGAAATATCTGTGTGGTTAGCCAAGTATGGCTTCAAAAATAGGATTAAATCAAATCTGACATTTTGTCTACAACAATAAGTGCCATTTTGTTTTTGCCTTTGATTAAAACACATGAACATAAGTCTCATAAGTCTGCGAAACAGAAAGATATTGAATGTTAAAAAATAATGAGCTATGCATAACAGGGCCTTTCCATCACATTAAACCATTGCAGTTTAACAAAGAACACTTTCTTCTTTGCAATAAAGCCATTCATAGTCTGGAAGTAGGATTATTTATGATTAATGCCTTAGGTATGCACTTCCTGCACAGCAAAGGCTATTACCTGTGGTAAAAGCCTATGTGCAACACATGGAGATGTGTGTGCAGTATGAACAGATTGTGGGCTTCCCACGTGATTGCCATCATCAGTTTCACAGCTAGGGAACAGGCAAATCTAACCAGCATCTTGTGGTTGTCTGCCACTAAACAGTGTAAAAATAGAAAACAATAGAAAAGAGCTGACAACCTTAATTGACTTCCACAATTATAGATGAATCACAGGGATTCAATGGCAGATTTTAAGACTAAATTCTCACAGTCCTCTGTCTGGATAGATGGAGCTGTCAGTTTTGCTTTCTCCTACAACTTCAAGTTCTTATAATCAGATTTGTGAAGAAATCTGTAGATTTTGGTTGAGTCTTATCGAAAGGTTAGCTAAATGAAATCCTTGCTTGTCCTACAGCACTCATTATTGAGGGAATCTGTTCAGTGTATTACACCGGTGTATCTACGCTGGCATAAGCAATGGTAGCAGGCGGAAAAAAGCCGTAGGGATCAGCAGTCATGAAGGAAGTCACTTGGATTACTGTAATGTAGGGATGGAAGGAACATTAAAAATATTCAAAAATGTCTCTAAATAAAAACCCAACAGCACCTTCTCTCCATCTCCTATTACATTATTTCTCATCAGCCAAAAATATTTTCCTTCCTCCTAAGCCAGACATATCTACCATTAAAATATCAATAATTATCTTTCTATATTCCTGTCAAACATCTAAATCATTACATTGTATTACATCATAAGTAGCATTTCATTTTCTCACATTTGATAGTAACAATTTACTAACCAAATTACATAATATCAATCCTTGCTAAATATAACTGTCAATCTTTTACATGTTACATAGCATCACTAGATCCATTCTATCTTTAACCTCTGTTATAACTCCTTTAGATTTAAACTCCAATATTTCTATCAAATTTTATCATGTAAAGTCCTTTTCAAGATCAAGCCCATATCCAATTGCCGTTTTCTTATATCCCCAGTCAGATCTCATAGCCTTATTTCAACCAGGCATTGTTTGTTCTGTTTCACTTTAAATTTAACTCTTGCTTTTCTCTTCTTCCATCCTAACCATGACATCCTCCTGCTTAATGTCCTCAGATTCGCATCTTTTACCTCTTGTTATTATTTCTGTCTCCTCCCAATTTTTCTGCTTTAAAAGAATTATTCTGAGACAGAATACCTTCCTTTTTCATCTTACTGTTGGCCCATTCCCCCGTCTTACCACCGAATCCTTTCATCACTTCCCAATGGATTTATTTTTTTCCATCAGTCTAAAATCCTTAAACATCAATTCCAGATTAGCCTCCCCTTCTCCCCCACTTGCACTATATTTTCCATTTTATAATCCATTATTATGTGAGCCCTGTATTCCTCAGTTTTACAGCCTAATCCTTCCATTGAATCAACTTGAATTTGGTTATCTGCACAGTTTTCACTATCCACCATTTCCAGACTAGCCCCACATTTCTCCCTCTTTGCATCACAACCCGAACAGTTCTGCCTTGAATCCAGAAATTTCCTGTTTTTGGTCTTGTCAAATCTTCTCATAGTCTGTTCATCATATTTGGGAATTCCTAATCTATCAAAGAATTGATCTTGAACAAGAGTGGTTATAAAAAATCTTGAGAAAGTTCATTCTTTCTTTCCTCAACCTAGCATTCACACAGTGAACAGACTGTTCTCTCACCACTGAGTTACAGGCAGTTGTATCAGCTTCAAAAAGATAATGCCTTCACTTTCCCACAATGTAATTTCTCTTTACTAAAATTCAGTTCAGTCTTTTAAGTAAAGAAAATTCAATCCATCCACAAAAATACATGCTCTCAAATCTTTTGTTATGTCTTTTGAGTGCCTCAACCTCCAGTCCTTTTAAGTTCTAATCTTGTAGGGTAAACACATTCAGTTCTTACTTGCAAAAGAAAAGGGTAACTTGAAGAGACTCTTTTTGATTGACTAATCAGAGGAATCATTCACTTATATGATGCTAAAGATTTATTTAAGAATTTTAAGAAGGCGGGTGGCAATTTAGTGTCATCAGATCTCTTAGATCAGCTGCATTTCATAACTACGGCAAGGTTGTAATTCTCTCAGTCCTTCATCATTCATTTCACATTTACACATGAGTAAGCATGAGTAATCAGAATTCTGGACCCTCATGAGCTATCCCATCAATTCCCCTTTAATTGAGGATGAGTTTTACCAGCCAGAGAGTCCTCTAGCTGGAACTTTCACCATTAAAGCTCTCCTTGCTGCAGAACACTGGCAGGAGCATCCGCCCACCCATCCTGCCCAGAAATCAAATCCACATGGTTGATTTGCATAGAACTCAGCAGAGAAAACAGAATTTTATGTGCAAGAATTAGTGTATCTACATTTAGATATTATTTTGCATGCAGAAAATGCTGTTACCTGTGCAGAAAAATGTTTTTTGTGCAAAACAACCCTGTGTGAATTTTGCATAGAACAAATTCCAATTATACATTATCTGTGCAGGAATTAGTCCCTTCCACACTCTACCTTTTTCTGAAGTAGTCCTGTGGGGATCCTGGCAGCAGCTCTGTTGGGAGGGGAATGTGATGAGAGTGCTTCCCTCTGCACTGGCTGGCTCCCTGTGGAAGGGAGCATGATGGCCATGCCTCCTCCTTCCATAGTGTAGCTGCGTATTTTCCTAGGCGTGCAGGGGCAGGAAGTACAGCTATTGTGCTTCTGTGATAATGGGGCTTCCCATTATCTAGGCTTATCAAAGGGAGATACTTCCCTCTTCAGGTAAACCAAGGGTTAATGAGATGTTAGGATTACATCAAGGGTCACAGGGTGAGAGTTGACCAACCAAAAGGAAAGGGTCAGCATCACAGGTCACAAGGTGAGAACTGACCAACCAAAAGGAAAGAGGCGGGCATCTTGGAGATGCTTCCAGATCCTTCCAAGGAGGAAAATATAAAACTTCTGAGAGGCCATGTGGCCAGAGACGGAGAGAGAGAAAGAGAGAGGGGAGAGCTGGCCCAGTTGAGCTGGCAGGCATGCTGTGTCTCCTGGACCCCCCCCTCCTTTAGACCATCTACGCCTATAACCTAATTGTGAGTAACTAGAAATAAGTAGTTAGTCGCGTTAGGGATGTTGTTATTTTGGGAATTGGCTGATCTTAAGAATGTATCTGTGCTGTTATATCTGTTTTGTAAATTCTTGTAACTAAGTGCACCTGGGAGAGGGGAGTCTCCTAGGTATATATTGTTTATTTGCATGCCTTGATTAAAACACTTTTATAAACCTCCGTTTCTCTCCATTTCCTCGCCAGGGTTGGCACACGCTACATAGGACCTCTCACTCAGGGGAAGGGGGAGGTGGAACTTCCTTATGCTTAGAGATTAGGCAGAGTCCCTCCTGTTCTGTCTAAGTAATTCATAATTCGGGGGGGGGGGTGGCAGCATACCTATAGAGTTGGGGAGATTGCCAGTCGTTCCAAGCGTGGGAATCAGCTTTGGGAGGCTGGCAAGAACCCTAGTAAAACACTGGGAGGGAATTTCCAGTTTTGCAAAGGTGGAAGTCCACTTAAGAGACTGGAAATAAACCTACAGTGTCACAGCTTCCGCAGGACAGGTAAGTCAGGGATGGTGGCACTATTGTGTATCATTGACAGGGAAAACCTGCCAATGATTTAATCTGTGATTGCACTGACTGGGGATGGGAGAAGGGTGAGACCACAATGACATCATGCAGAAGCGTCATCACAGTCCCATCCTTCTCCCATCCCTATTGTGGAATGGGGGTACTGCAGAAAGGGCCAGTATTTCTGTGTTGGAGTATTCCACACAGGAAATGTTGTTTCCTGTGGAAAAAAAAGTTGCTGTTTTCTGCAGAGAACATTAATGTGTGGATTTTGTACAGAATAAGTCCTGAATTGCAAAGAGACTTCAAAAACTGCATTTTTTGAAGACTTTCTTGCAGTAGGAAGAAAATCATTGAAATTATTAATTGCAGTCTTTGAGAAGAACTTAGTGAAGAATTATATCCCTATAGTAACACACTCTATGTGGGGCTGCCTTTACAACTGTTCAAAAAAATCCAGTGGGTGCCAAATGCTGCAGCCAAGCTGCCAACCAAGACTGGTTCCAGGCAACATATCAATATCCTGTTGAAACACCTTCACTGGCTACCAGTTCCATTTCTGGACAGAATTCAAACTGCTAGTTATGACCTTTAAAGCCCTACACAGTTTGTACCTAAACTGTTGGAAAGGCCATATCTATCTATGTGAGCATGCTCAAGTTTTAAGATCTTTGGAGAGAAGGCATTTACTTGGTTCCACCACTATCACAGGTATGTTTTATGAGGACATAGCATTCTCAGTGGCTGCTCCAGGGAAGTGGCTCTTCCTGTAGAATTCCCTCTCATGTGAGGTTTAGTTGTGCCCCTTTCTTCTCTCTTATTCCTGGCAACCAAATACTGGTACCTTTTTATTTAGATAGGTCCTTGATTCTTAAATCAGGTGGCAGAAGAGTGTTTTCAATGTGGTGTCCTGTGTTTTTATCACATAAATGATATTTTCTACATGCTTTAAATTTTAACTATGTGCTTTTTAATATAATTCTCTGTTTACTTTTTAAAAAACTTTCATCTAAAATAATGTACAACTCATGTGTTGACTTACCATTTAATAATTGATTCAGTGGACACATTCCAATTGGGACTAAGTAAAAGGATTCAGGTCCCCATATGGGTGTGCTTCCATTACATAATTGTTTCAACAAGCAATTCCAGAAATAACTGTTTTAAAAATTATAAGCTGTACCTCCATCCCTTCTCACAAATACACCTTCTGTTGCTGTGGTATGAAGCTGATGTAAGCTGAATAATGGGATATTTGTCAACTCCTATCAGCAAACGTTAATAAGCATTTCTCAAAAGAAAAAAAAGTGGTGATTCATTAGGAATAAGCAGCAAAGAATAGGGAAAAGCTTTAAAGGACAGAAGAGCCTAGAATGTTCTGTTGGAATCTCATTGAAACCATTGTGAGATATTTAGGTTGCTCCTTATTGTGTTCTAGGATGATCAGGGAAACATCCATTTATGGTAATAGATTAATCTCAATAACAATAATAAAATATAATAGGAACAATTTTCTTAATGTCTATTAGTTTCCTGTCTCATAAATATACCCAAAATGATATACAATAGAAACTGTACAAATAAGATTGAAAAAGTGTTTAAATACAGGTCTCAGATAGGTAGGAAAGAATGGAAAAGATGTATCAGCATTTGAAATTGAGATATTTGTTCTCTCTCTTTGTAAAGCACTTGCTTGAAACATTAATCACTAATGTCCCCTTTATATATTGCTCAGCAATGCAATGTATACATATGCAATTTTATTTTACCCAGGTGGGCTTTCAGAATGCATACAAATGATTTTTATTTTTTGAACTGTTCAAATAGATGTGCTATGGGGTGGGTGGAGGGAGACTTTCCTGCTCAACCATTTATTACCAATAATACAAAAATGACCGTAAAAACACTGGTCCAAAGGACATTTGTAATAGGAAATCATTCTTCATTTAGTACTTCATTTTGCAGAAGAAATAATTTTTCAGCCACAATCCTGAAGCTTAACAGACATGGCAAAAGGTGCTTTGTGCATCTGAATAGATTTTACTTTTTGTTGTGAGATCATCTGGCTAAGGTGTTAAAAATCATAAAAGAGAAGAAAAAAATGAGGATGTTAGAGTCACAGGCCTACATTTTGTCAAGATGTTGTTTTATTGTTGTCAAATTAGATGATCTGCAGAGATATCAATGCAGGCATAGGTTTTCTGGATATTTCCTTTGGTGACACTTTCTATGTTACACTTAAGTTAAAGGACTCAGGCCATTTCTGCACTACACTATTATAGTGCTATTATTCCACTTTCAACATCTGGTGAGATTCTGAGGTTTGTAGTTTACTGAGGCTTGAGAGCCCCACCCTAAACTGCAAACTGCAGGATTCAATAAGATGTTGAAAGTGGAATAATAGCACTATAATAGTATAGTGCAGAAATGGCCTTAGTTGTAAGTGAAAGCAAAACTTTTGCCTTGAGATAATGGAAGCCAGGTCCCAGCCTTCATACTGAATCCAACAATGCCTGAAATATCACTTTGATCAGTGCTTCTGAGAGTAGAGCATTCAGTCAGTTCTAACGCTATATCTCCTTTATGAAGTGTGACTTCAAATAAAAATGTAGCCTTACAGTTATGGCATAAACTGGTAGAAGATTAATGATAGTAGGTGCAAACAAGCAAACGTTAGAACAAAGGTGAGATGCATTATGACACTGCTGTCTTCCTCAGTGGCCAATACTGAAGCCCTTTATATCTTCTAATTCTTTGCATGAGTCAGAACCAAATACCTCAGTGTCAAGTTCCTTACATAATAATAGATGTGCTTCTTGTCCTGACCACCCAACCCAACCCATAGTTGGTAAGTGAAGCCAAAAGACTCTTCTGTTATTATTATGTGCAGCACTTCTACAGTTGGCCATTGTTCTTCCCAACAGACTTCCATGTCTTTTGTGCCTTTAAGGCTACACAGTTGTATGGGCTATGTGTTTAACATGAATCACTGGCTATTTGTGTGGTTTTAATTGAAAATGCCCCATTTAAATCTATTTATAACGTACACATATATAATTGTACTCATTTATTTCCTGACTCTATTGTTTTTTTACATATCATGTTTGTGAATTAGGTCTTACGTTTCTTTTTTATTTCTTAATCATGATGAAACCCATGATGCACTGTGACTGTTGGCAAAATAAATGTGCAAACACACCTGGAAATACACATTAAAATCAGCAATGAAAAAACAGCAGATGAAAGAAGCCATGTAAAACCAAATTATAATTTACAGCCTATAGATTTAGGCAATGGATTTTCAAAGGAAATCTATGGTTGAGGAACAGGAAGAAGGAAAAGAAAAATCAGTACAACCTTTCCAGTAGGTTTTGCACATTCAGTCACAGGCCTGTTCCAAAAAAGCCACATGCTAGTTAATGTTGAGATCTAGAAGAAAGGTGGTTGTGTGTCCAGCATTTCCAGAGTACAGGGTACAGAGTACAGAGAGTCCTCTATTTGCAGGTGTCCTTCCTTAGGAGGTCTGTCAAGTTTGATCCCAATTTCAATTTGCATTTCAAGAGAATCTGCCTTAACTACGGAAAAGATTTGTTTATGTCATCTAATGCAGAAAGGGCCTTAGTTGGAATAACTGTTTCTAAAGTTGCTCTATATTTACAAATTATTGTAAGAAAACAGTAGACAAACCTATGTCCTCTTTTGTCCTCATTTTTGTGATGCAACTTCTCTTTTTTGGCCTTGAGTAGGTGGCCATTCTATTTGCAAGGTAAATAGATGGAAGCTTCCCTTGTCTTTTGGTAAAATGATGACAGTTGTTTTAGATGATTAAATTTTTCTAAGTTTCCAAAATGTAATTAAATACAAGAAAGTTGAGTATATAAATTAAGATGGGCACTCATGCACATCAGCATTTGCTAATATACAGTAGTTTTACGGATTAACTCATCTGCTGATTTCTCTGTTAACTGAACTGAAACTGTTTAATTAAAATAATACCCACTATCTTTCAGAGTTATTATTTGCATTAAAGAAATGCCAGTTTATGGAGACTATCCCATCTGCAGTACCAGCTGGGTAATCTTGACTGTTAGTTTGTGAATTAATTCTTCATTTCTTTGATTTACTTAGCATCAATAATGTTTTCCAACAAAAATAGTTTCTGGAGAAAGAGAGGAAAAATATTGTCCTTGTGCTTTCCTTGGCAAAATCAGAGCTAGGAAAAGTTTTCTTTTTGGACTAGAATTCCCAGAATCCTCAAGCCAGCGTGGCCTTTCTTGCATGACCCTTCTAAATGATCTTCTCTCTAACACTGAGGCTACTTTTGTTGCTGTTGCTGAAGCTGCTACAACTTTCTTCCCCAGACAAGTCAAGAAGAAGGAAAAAAGAGAGAAAGTCTCATTCTCAATTTTCCAGTTCTGTGGGTTAATGCACACAATAATGAGTATAATGACAGCATGCAAGATTACTTTTGAAACAACTCTTTGATGCCACTTTCTAGGGAAATTATGGGTTTCTTATCCAGAAGATGCCTGCTGTAGTTTTCACAGACACGAGTAGAATCAAACTAACCAGCACAGTGGCTGGAATCTGTTTGCTCTGGGAAAAGGCTTTCGGAAGTCTCTTCACCCGATAAAATGAAGCAGTTGCAAGTTGGTCTGCAGGGTTTCTAGCATACCTCGACACCTACAGAATGTACCTTCCTGCCAGGTGTGAGCTGCATAGAGAACTTTGAGTCCATCCCAGCATTCAAATTACCTAAGTGTAACTTTTCCTATCATCTGGCCAATGGTAAAATATGTCACATAGTACATATATTCAATTATTTAGTAATTTAAATATTAATAAACCACCTTGCAACTCTAATGGAACTCCCACACTGATGAATAAAACTGAAAACTCAGATAACAAATTGGATTAAAAACAAAGCCATCTTCAAATCCCAAAATCAACCTCCATAGTAAAAGCTGTTAAAAAGAGGATGGAATACAAATGTTTTTACCATTCACCTGAAAGCAAGCAGAGACAAGGAAATTTTTACCTCCCTAGGGACAGAATTCTACAGTTAGGGTGCTGCTACAGAAATAGCACTGTATCTTGTTTCCACTAATCTGACCTCTCTTGGTGGTTAGACATAACAAGACTTCAGAAGTAGTTATTCTTATTCCTATCATCATCATCATCAATTTACATAACACTGTCACTGTATATGGCACATTATAAGTAAAAGAATGACAAAACAGTTCCCTGCCCTTAGGCTCGTAATCTAATTAAGACATAGCAGAAAAGGCAAAGGGGATGCAGTGTGGGAGGCGACTACGTCCAGCAGATACACCCTCTTCTTCTCTCCCTCTGAGGCCCAGTTGGGATGGAGGGAGTGCTTTTCATTTGTTCCTGGACTTAGGCATGATGGAACATTGTGGACTGTCACCTGTGGACAAGTTTATATAGGAAGAAGTGGTCTTTCAGATGTCCCAGCCCAAACCATTCAAGACTTTAAGAGTAAGAACTAGCATCCTAAATTAGGCTCAGGAACGAATGAGATGCTCGTGCAATTCATGCATGTTCAGTGGAAAATGGTCTATCAAACATAAAGTTTTATAGGTTCAGTTTCCAAGGCCATTTCTGCACAGCCATGTCCATCTGTCACAGCAACAAGTGATTGTGGTTCCAGGAGCCATGTTTTCGCACGATATCATGGGCAGCCCATCACTCTCCTGCTGCCAACTGCCCCTAATCCACCTGTATCACTCTCTATGTCAATAATGGAAAAAGTCTGTTATTGACCCCCTAAAGCACAACCTTCCCATTACCTGGTGCTATGCAGTTCTTCCATTGTGCCAGCTCCAGTCATCAATTCAGAAGCCCTGACGCATGGAGGCACAGATGCATCCAATGCTGCTCAATAGGAAAAAAGGCCTCAGAAAAAGGCAACTAATCGGGCACCATACGCAGGGAAAGGGTGGAGAGAAGGCATCACTATGGATACCATAATGTAAAAGAAGCAGCAGTGTTAATGCTACTATTCCTCCACTGTCAAAGGACATGTGTGGAAGGAAATGGTGGAAAACCACTCCTGTCCCAGGACTGGCAAGGTTAGGATGTCCACTGTCACAGGTTGAGAAGCATGATGGGACCTGTTGTTACTCCTGGCTTCATATTTTCCCACCACTAGAGGGTGAGAACGCAAAGCTGCTTGTAGTTGTTTAGTCTAGCTTTCTGTGAACGCTTCCCATGTGAAACCTAAACGTATTCAAGGTCTTCTGCTGCGTGTAGCCGCAACATTGTTATGGTTAAGGGAACGCCTTGTTATTGAATATGTATACTTAAAAACACGGCTTTTGAACAGGCTGTGCCTTTTTTCTTGTTTCTGTTCCTTTCTGCTCTGGACGAGGAGATGGCTCGCTGCGCTGTAACTTAATAGTCTGCTACTTGATCTATTGCCCGCAATAAAGACTGTTAGCCTGCTGCCTCGTGTTGGCTGTGATGTTTTTCCTATTGATGGTAATGCCTCTGGCGGGTTTGTCAACATGGTCGCAGAGGATGGTTTTGAGAGGTGTTTTTTGAGGTGTTTTTACGATGGCTCATGTGGTGCCTGGGGGCCTGCCTCTCGTTAAGCTAAATGCAACTAATTACTTGGCATGGTCAGCTCGCATGGAAAAGTATTTGCAAGCTGAGGGGCTGTGGGGTGCTTTCACAGCTCCCCCGACTCTGCAGGGGACTGCTGCGGAGATAGCAGCAGCAACGAGGCGTGCCATGTCTGTCCTCTTTCTGGCTGTGGAGGATGACCAGCTCACGCATATCAGGGATCTTGCCACCCCTCGAGAGGCCTGGGCGAGGCTGCGGGAGTTGTTTTTGAGTCAATCAGCGGCCGCCAAGTACGCCCTGTGCGCCCGTTTATATGGGATGAAACTGGCCCCCGGTGTCCCGGTGAGGCAGCATTTGGCTGAGATGTTGGAGCTGTTTTCGTCACTTCGGGAGAGAGGCAAAGTGTTGCCTGAAAGTGACAAGGTATTTTGCATCTTGAATTCTCTTGATAGTTCCTGGAATCTGGTGGTGTCCTCTCTTCAGTCCATGCCAGAGAGGGAGTTAACCATTCCTTTGGTTTCTGCTCGTCTGCTGGAAGAAGAGGAAAAGCGCGCAAGGAATGCAGAGACTCCCACACAGCCGGCTCCAGCTGCAGAGGCCTGTGCTGGGAGAAAAAGTTCTCCGGCTGCTGAGGCGAGGCAGGAGGGGCTGGTGAGAGCCCACGCTGTGCGAAGGTGCTTTCGCTGTGGGTCTGCTTCTCATCTGAAGCGTGATTGCCCGCTCCTGAAGCAAGGGGAGCAAAGCTTCGCAGGCGCCGGTGCCAGGGGCCGTGGCAGAGGAGGCAGAGGAGGTCGGGCCAGAGGACGGCTGAGAGTTGCTGTTGCCCTGGGAGATGCTGTTTCGGACACTGTGCCAGGCTCTGAGGAGGCAGGTGATTCCGTTTGGCTTCTAGACAGCGGCTGTTCCCAGCACCTGGTCAATTCTGAAGATTTATTTGACTGTTTGGATTCTGCCAGTGTTTCCTCTGTGACATTAGCTGATGGGACAAAGGCTAAAGTTTGTGGCGAAGGTGTAGCTTTTGTCCCTGCCCTTGACATGGGTTTGAAAAATGTTTTGTTTGTTCCCTCTCTTGATTTCTGTTTGCTTTCTGTGGGGCAACTAACAGAGTCAGGGTTCAAGGTTGAGTTCTATGGGAAGCAAGGTAAAATCCTCAAAGATGGGGTGGTATGTGCTGTGGCTACACGAGAAGGGAGGCTGTTCTTTCTTGAGCCACGACACACTGTGTGTAATGTGTATGGCAATGTCCCACAACATGATGAGTGCCTTCATCTCCTCCACCGGCGCGCAGCGCATGCAAGCTTTCCTGTGTTAAAGAGGCTTGCTGGTTGTTGTAAAGGGTGTACTTTGAAGCCTTGTAATGTCTTTCTTGACTGTGCTATTTGCAAGCAAGCTAAATCTAAACAACGCCCAGCACCGAGAGTTAGTTTCGTGTACCAACCGCCCCATTTCAGTTGGTACACTGTGATATTGTGGGTCCTATGAGTAAACCTTCCCTAGGGGAGCTAGATATTTCGTCATTCTCGTAGACGATTTTAGCAGGTTCATTTTCTGCTATTTGTTGAAACAAAAGTCTGATGTGTGTCAAGTTCTCAAGAACTGGTGTTCCTTGGTTGAAAGGCAATTTGGTTATTCCCTGCAAAAGCTTCAAACCGACAGAGGAATGGAATTCCTGTCGGAGAACTTGCAACAATGGATCAAAAAACAGGGTATAGTGCACAGGGCGACTGCCGGCTATTCTCCTCATCAGAATGGAGTGGCTGAGCGGAATGCAGGAGTTCTGCAGACTCGAATGCATAGTTTGCTGCTTGATGCAGATCTGCCTCTGAGTTTTTGGGGTGAGGCAATTCTGACTGCCTGTTACATACACAACAGGCTGTGGAGTTCTGTGGTTAATACTACTCCCTATGAGTGTTTGTTTGGTAAACAACCTTCCATTGCACATCTGAGAGTCTTTGGGAGTTTTGCTTGGGTGCACATCCCCAAGGGGCAAAGAAGGAAGGGGGAGCCTAAGGCCCAGCGTATGCGTTTTGTTGGCTATGAGCCCAACTGCAAGGGGTATCATTTTTATGCTGGTGGCAATTCCTGTGTGGTGTCTAGGAATGCCTCTTTTGAGGAACACGCTAATTGGTCGCGTGTCCAGGCAGCGTCTGAAGTTGTTCTCCCTGTGGCTGGTCTGCCAGCTTCTCAGCCACTGCAGCCTTCAGTCTCTGCTCCACTCCCAGCCTCCGCTCCCAGTTCCTCAAGGGTTGAAACAGAGGAGGAGAGAGGCGCGTGGAGGAGAAGAGCTGTAAGTGATGTGCGAAGGTCTTGCACAGGGGAGAGAGAACGCGAGGGCTCAGTGAAAAGGTCTCGCAGTGCTGAGGACAGGGACGAACCTTTGCAGGATCGTCCCATCCCCAGACGGTCTCAAAGAAAAACGAAAGGCATTCCACCTAAACGTTTTTCCCTGAGTCTCTCGCAGTTCGTGTGTGCGCTGTAAACTGTGAGCCTCAGTGCTTTGCTGATGTTGTGAAAATGCCTGAGCAACAGGCAGAACCCTGGTGGGATGCAATGCAGAATGAAATGGATTCCATTATCCAGCATGATGTGTATTCTCTTTGTAATTTGCCCAAGGGTGTGAAGCCAAGTGACAGCAAATGGGTCTACAAGTTGAAACCCACTGCTGATGGGCATGTGAAATATAAAGCGCGCCTAGTGGCACGCGGGTTCTTGCAAGATCCTTGCCTTGCTGATCCCTGTGTATATGTTTGAGGGAAAGGGGAGAGTTTGGAAATTCTCCTTGCATATGTGGATGATCTGTGCTTGGTCAGTGCTACACAAAAACAAGTGCAAGTGTTTGAGAAAGAGCTGGGGAAAAGGTTTCAGGTGAAAAACCTAGGCCCAGTACAGAGCTTTCTTGGAATTGAAGTACAGAGAACTGAAAAAGGTATTCTGCTGTGTCAGAAACAAAAGATTGTAAAATTGTTAGAATTGTGTCAAATGTCTGACTGCAAACCGGTACAAACTCCAATGGTGCCAGGTTTTTTGAAAAATACCTGTGAGGAATTATTTCCTGATATACACCTATATCAGTCTGTCATTGGGAGCCTTTTGTACTTAGCTGGTACTAGCCGGCCTGATATTGCTTTAAGCGTCAACATTCTGGGCAGAGCATGTGCTCAGCCAACCCAGTATCATTGGCAGGGTGTGAAAAGGGTACTCAGGTACCTAAAGGGTTCCCTTGATTATTGCCTAAGCATTTGTCCTGATCAGATGCCAAACCTTGTCTGTTCATCAGACAGTGATTTCGCTGAGGATACTGTGGACCGCAAAAGCACAACTGGTTTTCTTGTCAAATACAGTGGTGTAGCAATCGACTGGAAGGCTAAAAAACAGTCTTGTCTTGCGTTATCAACTGCAGAGGCAGAGTTTGTGAGCCTATCTGCGCTCTGTACTGAGTTGGTTTGGTTCTTGCAGTTGCTACAAGACCTGCATGTGTCTGTGCCATTACCAATACAAATATGTTGTGATTCACAAGCCTGCATTCAAATGGCAGTGTCTGACCGGGTGTCTTCTCGATCAAAACACATTGACATCAAATTTCACAATGTGAAACTGTCACAGGTTGAGAAGCATGATGGGACCTGTTGTTACTCCTGGCTTCATATTTTCCCACCACTAGAGGGTGAGAACGCAAAGCTGCTTGTAGTTGTTTAGTCTAGCTTCCCATGTGAAACCAAACGTATTCAAGGTCTTCTGCTGCCAGTAGCCGCAACATTGTTATGGTTAAGGGAACGCCTTGTTATTGAATATGTATACTTAAAAACACGGCTTTTGAACAGGCTGTGCCTTCTTCTTGTTTCCTGTTCCTTTCTGCTCTGGACGAGGAGATGGCTCGCTGCGCTGTAACTTAATAGTCTGCTACTTGATCTATTGCCCGCAATAAAGACTGTTAGCCTGCTGCCTCGTGTTGGCTGTGATGTTTTTCCTATTGATGGTAATGCCCCTGGCGGGTTATTCAACATGGTAGCAGAGGATGGTTTCGAGAGGTGTTTTTTGAGGTGTTTTTACGATGGCTCATGTGGTGCCTGGGGGCCTGCCTCTCGTTAAGCTAAATGCAACTAATTACTTGGCATGGTCAGCTCGCATGGAAAAGTATTTGCAAGCTGAGGGGCTGTGGGGTGCTTTCACAGCTCCCCCGGCTCTGCAGGGGACTGCTGCGGAGATAGCAGCGGCAACGAGGCGTGCCATGTCTGTCCTCTTTCTGGCTGTGGAGGATGACCAGCTCACGCATATCAGGGATCTTGCCACCCCTCGAGAAGCCTGGGCGAGGCTGCGGGAGTTGTTTTTGAGTCAATCAGCGGCCGCCAAGTACGCCCTGTGCGCCCGTTTATATGGGATGAAACTGGCCCCCGGTGTCCCGGTGAGGCAGCATTTGGCTGAGATGTTGGAGCTGTTTTCGTCACTTCGGGAGAGAGGCAAAGTGTTGCCTGAAAGTGACAAGGTATTTTGCATCTTGAATTCTCTTGATAGTTCCTGGAATCTGGTGGTGTCCTCTCTTCAATCCATGCCAGAGAGGGAGTTAACCGTTCCTTTGGTTTCTGCTCGTCTGCTGGAAGAAGAGGAAAAGCGCGCAAGGAATGCAGAGACTCCCACACAGCCGGCTCCAGCTGCAGAGGCCTGTGCTGGGAGAAAAAGTTCTCCGGCTGCTGAGGCGAGGCAGGAGGGGCTGGTGAGAGCCCACGCTGTGCGAAGGTGCTTTCGCTGTGGGGCTGCTTCTCATCTGAAGCGTGATTGCCCGCTCCTGAAGCAAGGGGAGCAAAGCTTCACAGGCGCCGGTGCCAGGGGCCGTGGCAGAGGAGGCAGAGGAGGTCGGGCCAGAGGACGGCTGAGAGTTGCTGTTGCCCTGGGAGATGCTGTTTCAGACTCTGAGGAGGCAGGTGATTCCGTTTGGCTTCTAGACAGCGGCTGTTCCCAGCACCTGGTCAATTCTGAAGATTTATTTGACTGTTTGGATTCTGCCAGTGTTTCCTCTGTGACATTAGCTGATGGGACAAAGGCTAAAGTTTGTGGCGAAGGTGTAGCTTTTGTCCCTGCCCTTGACATGGGTTTGAAAAATGTTTTGTTTGTTCCCTCTCTTGATTTCTGTTTGCTTTCTGTGGGGCAACTAACAGAGTCAGGGTTCAAGGTTGAGTTCTATGGGAAGCAAGGTAAAATCCTCAAAGATGGGGTGGTATGTGCTGTGGCTACACGAGAAGGGAGGCTGTTCTTTCTTGAGCCACGACACACTGTGTGTAATGTGTATGGCAATGTCCCACAACATGATGAGTGCCTTCATCTCCTCCACCAGCGCGCAGCGCATGCAAGCTTTCCTGTGTTAAAGAGGCTTGCTGGTTGTTGTAAAGGGTGTACTTTGAAGCCTTGTAATGTCTTTCTTGACTGTGCTATTTGCAAGCAAGCTAAATCTAAACAACGCCCAGCACCGAGAGTTAGTTTTCGTGTACCAACCGCCCCATTTCAGTTGGTACACTGTGATATTGTGGGTCCTATGAGTAAACCTTCCCTAGGGGGAGCTAGATATTTCGTCATTCTCGTAGACGATTTTAGCAGGTTCATTTTCTGCTATTTGTTGAAACAAAAGTCTGATGTGTGTCAAGTTCTCAAGAACTGGTGTTCCTTGGTTGAAAGGCAATTTGGTTATTCCCTGCAAAAGCTTCAAACCGACAGAGGAATGGAATTCCTGTCGGAGAACTTGCAACAATGGATCAAAAAACAGGGTATAGTGCACAGGGCGACTGCCGGCTATTCTCCTCATCAGAATGGAGTGGCTGAGCGGAATGCAGGAGTTCTGCAGACTCGAATGCATAGTTTGCTGCTTGATGCAGATCTGCCTCTGAGTTTTTGGGGTGAGGCAATTCTGACTGCCTGTTACATACACAACAGGCTGTGGAGTTCTGTGGTTAATACTACTCCCTATGAGTGTTTGTTTGGTAAACAACCTTCCATTGCACATCTGAGAGTCTTTGGGAGTTTTGCTTGGGTGCACATCCCCAAGGAGCAAAGAAGGAAGGGGGAGCATAAGGCCCAGCGTATGCGTTTTGTTGACTATGAGCCCAACTGCAAGGGGTATCGTTTTTACGCTGGTGGCAATTCCTGTGTGGTGTCTAGGAATGCCTCTTTTGAGGAACACGCTAATTGGTCGCGTGTCCAGGCAGCGTCTGAAGTTGTTCTCCCTGTGGCTGGCCTGCCAGCTTCTCAGCCACTGCAGCCTTCAGTCTCTGCTCCACTCCCTGCCTCCGCTCCCAGTTCCTCAAGGGTTGAAACAGAGGAGGAGAGAGGCGCGTGGAGGAGAAGAGCTGTAAGTGATGTGCGAAGGTCTTGCACAGGGGAGAGAGAACGCGAGGGCTCAGTGAAAAGGTCTCGCAGTGCTGAGGACAGGGACGAACCTTTGCAGGATCGTCCCATCCCCAGACGGTCTCAAAGAAAAACGAAAGGCATTCCACCTAAACGTTTTTCCCTGAGTCTCTCGCAGTTCGTGTGTGCGCTGTAAACTGTGAGCCTCAGTGCTTTGCTGATGTTGTGGAAATGCCTGAGCAACAGGCAGAACCCTGGTGGGATGCAATGCAGAGTGAAATGGATTCCATTATCCAGCATGATGTGTATTCTCTTTGTAATTTGCCCAAGGGTGTGAAGCCAATTGACAGCAAATGGGTCTACAAGTTGAAACCCACTGCTGATGGGCATGTGAAATATAAAGCGCGCCTAGTGGCACGCGGGTTCTTGCAAGATACCAGTGATCTGGATCAGATTTACTCCCCGACTGTGAAAGCCCAGTCCATCAGATTGGTGTTTGCCATAGCAGCTCAGAGAAAAGCTGTTATTACTCACTTTGACATCTCTACTGCTTATCTTAATGCTGATTTAGAGGAAAAAGTGTACATGCTTCAGCCTGATGGGTTTGTAGTAGAGGGGAGAGAAAACCAAGTTTGGTTTTTGAGGAAAGCGCTTTACGGATTACGGCAATCTGCCAAGTGTTGGAATGTTTGTTTACATAATGCCCTGCAAGGGTGTGGGTTCATACAAAGCCTTGCTGATCCCTGTGTATATATTCGAGGGAAAGGGGAGAGTTTGGAAATTCTCCTTGCATATGTGGATGATCTGTGCTTAGTCAGTGCTACACAAAAACAAGTGCAAGTGTTTGAGAAAGAGCTGGGGAAAAGGTTTCAGGTGAAAAACCTAGGCCCAGTACAGAGCTTTCTTGGAATTGAAGTACAGAGAACTGAAAAAGGTATTCTGCTGTGTCAGAAACAAAAGATTGTAAAATTGTTAGAATTGTGTCAAATGTCTGACTGCAAGCCGGTACAAACTCCAATGGTGCCAGGTTTTTTGAAAAATACCTGTGAGGAATTATTTCCTGATATACACCTATATCAGTCTGTCATTGGGAGCCTTTTGTACTTAGCTGGTACTAGCCGGCCTGATATTGCTTTAAGTGTCAACATTCTGGGCAGAGCGTGTGCTAAGCCAACCCAGTATCATTGGCAGGGTGTGAAAAGGGTACTCAGGTACCTAAAGGGTTCCCTTGATTATTGTCTAAGCATTTGTCCTGATCAGATGCCAAACCTTGTCTGTTCATCAGACAGTGATTTCGCTGAGGATACTGTGGACCGCAAAAGCACAACTGGTTTTTTTGTCAAATTCAGTGGTGTAGCAATCGACTGGAAGGCTAAAAAACAGTCTTGTCTTGCTTTATCAACTGCAGAGGCAGAGTTTGTGAGCCTATCTGCGCTCTGTACTGAGTTGGTTTGGTTCTTGCAGTTGCTACAAGACCTGCATGTGTCTGTGCCATTACCAATACAAATATGTTGTGATTCACAAGCCTGCATTCAAATGGCAGTGTCTGACCGGGTGTCTTCACGATCAAAACACATTGACATCAAATTTCACAATGTGAAACAATATGTACAAGAAGGAAAAGTGTCCCTTACCTATGTGTCTTCAGAAGAAAACGTGGCTGATGTGTTTACCAAGCCACTTCCTGCTAATGCATTTAGTCAGCACGTTAGCAAACTGGGGTTGATGGAGTCTCCAAAGCAAAGTAGCTGAAAATATTTCGCAAGGAGTAGGGGAGTGTCACAGGTTGAGAAGCATGATGGGACCTGTTGTTACTCCTGGCTTCATATTTTCCCACCACTAGAGGGTGAGAACGCAAAGCTGCTTGTAGTTGTTTAGTCTAGCTTCCCATGTGAAACCAAACGTATTCAAGGTCTTCTGCTGCCAGTAGCCGCAACATTGTTATGGTTAAGGGAACGCCTTGTTATTGAATATGTATACTTAAAAACACGGCTTTTGAACAGGCTGTGCCTTCTTCTTGTTTCCTGTTCCTTTCTGCTCTGGACGAGGAGATGGCTCGCTGCGCTGTAACTTAATAGTCTGCTACTTGATCTATTGCCCGCAATAAAGACTGTTAGCCTGCTGCCTCGTGTTGGCTGTGATGTTTTTCCTATTGATGGTAATGCCCCTGGCGGGTTTTTCAACAGAAACAATATGTACAAGAAGGAAAAGTGTCCCTTACCTATGTGTCTTCAGAAGAAAACGTGGCTGATGTGTTTACCAAGCCACTTCCTGCTAATGCATTTAGTCAGCACGTTAGCAAACTGGGGTTGATGGAGTCTCCAAAGCAAGGTAGCTGAAAATATTTCGCAAGGAGTAGGGGAGTGTCACAGGTTGAGAAGCATTATGGGACCTGTTGTTACTCCTGGCTTCATATTTTCCCACCACTAGAGGGTGAGAACGCAAAGCTGCTTGTAGTTGTTTAGTCTAGCTTTCTGTGAACGCTTCCCATGTGAAACCTAAACGTATTCAAGGTCTTCTGCTGCGTGTAGCCGCAACATTGTTATGGTTAAGGGAACGCCTTGTTATTGAATATGTATACTTAAAAACACGGCTTTTGAACAGGCTGTGCCTTTTTTTCTTGTTTCTGTTCCTTTCTGCTCTGGACGAGGAGATGGCTCGCTGCGCTGTAACTTAATAGTCTGCTACTTGATCTATTGCCCGCAATAAAGACTGTTAGCCTGCTGCCTCGTGTTGGCTGTGATGTTTTTCCTATTGATGGTAATGCCTCTGGCAGGTTTTTCAACATCCACAGATAATCCCAGCAATGAGGTGAGGTGCAGAAATGGCTCAAGGCAAATCTTCCAATATATACTGATGATGTCTGACAAAACTGCTTTGTTTTGTCTTTTTCATGTGACGCAGGGTTTCTTAAATTCCATATGGCAACAGGCAGTAACTGTAGCAATTATATGTTGCAACATATATTTGCAGAATAATTTAAGATAGTTAAAAGTCAGAACACCATTAATTGTTTGGAAACAAAATAAAACCTGTGAAGATTCAGGAGATTAATTCATCTAAATTAGGCAAGTATAGCATCACCATTTATCAAATTCTGACCTCCATGCAAAGTCAAAACTAACTTTAATGTTAATGAGGATTTTTCCTGAATATTAAAGGAAAGATTAAACTTTGATCTCTGTTAAAAGATTATGCTTATTTTAGGAAGAAAATGAAGGTATTTAGATGATCTCCCTCATATGTTCATGAATATATGAGAAAGACAGATGTTGCATCGATTAACCACAGACCCCTGCAGGATGACTCACATGCTGGCCATCTGTAGTGGCTGATGGCTTTTTTTTTAGTTAAAAGCGAGTCTGCTCCAGGTTTTAGTCTGATCTGAAAAAGCAAGAAGATAAACCCTATCTGCAAAATATGTTCAACACCTTAGAGAGCTTCTTTAACATTCAGGCTAAACCCCAGAGTACATATCCTGGCACACTAACATGGAAGCCACCAGCTAACACCACTGGCCATGACCCTTGAAGCTATGGATTTTATGTCCTTTGGAGAATGGAAACAGGCAGAAGAGAAAAAAACTACAGCATATTATAATGTCTTCCTGCATGCCTAGAGAATGATGCACATGTATACGAGCTCCATGGATGGAGGCATTGGAGCAGAACCTGTGATGAATATGTGGGTGGCTGGTAGAGGAGGTTGGTCTACCAAGGCAAATGATTTTTTTTGCTGGGGGAGGTTGAGGACATAGGCCATTTCTGCACAACACTGCTATAGTGCTGTTATTCCACTTTCAACATTCTATGGAATCCTGAGGTTTGAAGTTTAGGGAGGGGCATTTTAAATTCTCAGCCAAAGAGCTCTTTGGCCTCAGTAAACGACAAATTCCAGAATTCCACAGGATGTTGAAAGTGGAATAATAGCACAATAACAGTGTAATGGCCATAGTCTTGTTCTTCTTTGTATAAAGTATAACATATGGAGGGGGCAAGTAAAGCAAAATAGAGCTAGAATCATTTCTAGAACCTACAGTACTGTGACTAGCTTCTCATTCCTGTCCTTTTTAAAGTTGAATTTTTGCCCAAAGAATATTAATGTTAAGACCAACCTTTAACTACATTCTTATACTCTTGTTTCCAAAATACAGGCTGTAAAACAGTTAGAAATTTAACAAATAGGCACAAGGCTGATCTCTGTAATTTGGGAAAGGTAAGCATGAGGTTAACTGTCTCCCCAAAATCCCTCTTTTCTTCCACTGCTTTGTATCTTATGTTTGCTTCTGACCATCATGTAAGTTCTAAAACAAATAGCTGTTGGCATTTTCTGTCCTCGCAAGATTTGACAAGTATAATAAAACTATCACCAGAAGAAGCCCTTTAAAGAATGCAGCTATTATTCCATATCACAGCAACAGACTAGTAGACTTCAACAAGCAGCATGTGTCCACCTCTGTTCTTAATACCTGAAGCAAACAGTGACATCCAGACATGTAGCCAGAAATTTGGTGGCAAGGGTCCAAAAGAGGTGAGGAAACATCACAGAAAAGTCAGAAGGTAAATATTATAGGTATTACCTTACTATCTAAAAATATAGGTGGGCAGGAAGTCCTGTACTAAACATTGTGGCAGTACTGGATATAAATGCTAGCAGAACAGCTGGCATATCTAGTTTTTGCTCAGACTGTGAGTGGAGGGCAAAAATGCACCACTTGAAAATGTATTTAAAACCATGTAAGAACATCATATGTTCCCCATTGTCCCTGCATACTAGTCAGGGCTGTGCTATTTTGTGGTGATGGGTCATTCCCTTCCATGAATCCTGGCTGTGATGTTGCAAAGTAAAAGTGGTCATGAATGTTTGGCCAAAAGTAACAAGGTCTGGAGTGGGTTGCTTAGACTTTCCTAGCAGAAAGCCTGAGGATATTACTGTATCAGAGAATGGGTCCTGATGTAAAAGAGTGGGGGAAAGAGGATGTTGCAGTAATATGTACTCAACATGGTATTAATAGAAATGAAACATGATGGGAGTTGCATAATTTGTACAGTTTTGCACTGCAACATGTGATCTCCCTTCCTGCATTTATCTGTGTCGAATGCTCTGTCCTAGCACCCTCAATATTGGTGGACTTGGGTCTGAAGTCCCATAGCAAAAGACCTCTTAGGTTTTTAGTTAGGAAAGCACTAGGAATGTGTCCAAGTTCCTTGCGGAGTTTGGAAAACCTTTTTGTTTTACTACATATACTTTTTTGTACTACAAACACTACAAATTTTAGAATATCCTGAGACTTGGCTGGAGCATTTTGGGAACTGTAATTCAAAAATAAAATTCCCAATCTATATTCATTCTGAATGTTGTTTTAGACAAATTGTTCTTCTTGGTTTGCATGTGTGTCAATTGCCATTTCCCTATGATTACACTCCTCTGTGAGTTTGTGAGTTTCAAGTGTGTACAACACAGCCTAAAGAGATATAGCCCCGTGCCATGCCATCCCAACTGTGGTCTCCTTGTGTTGGTCGATACATTGGAGGAGGGGCTTATATACTGAAAGTGTTTTTTTGTTTTTAGGACACTATTGCAACCACTTAATTAGTTTAAGTTGTGATAGTGCACCAAATTAAATCCATCTATGCAGAACTCATTGTATATGCCCCAGAGATGAGAGAGAGGATTATGAGAACGATGACCATGTTGTCTACTGTTACTGCTTCTGCAGTTTAGGTAGAGACATTTAGAATTCTCAGCCAGAGAGCTCTTTGGCCTCACTAAACTACAAACCTGAGAATTCCACAGGAGGTTGAAAGTGGAATAATCACACTATAACATGTAGTGTGGAAAGGCCCTATAATTCTGGAGACCAGGGTTCAAATCTCTGTTCAGCCATGGCAACCCACAGGGTGAACTTGGGCAAATGACACTCTCTTAGCCTCAGAGGAAGGCAAAAGAAAACCTCCTCTGAATAAATATTGCCAAGAAACCCTCATGATACATTTTTCTTAGGGTCCCCATACATCAGAAATGAATTAAAGGCACACAACAACAATTACCCTTGCATTTGATTGTTCAAAAAGATGGTGGTGGTGGTGGTGGTGGTGGTGGTGGTGGTGGTGGTGGTGGTGATGATGATGATAATGATATTTATGTCCCACCTTCTTCTCATTTTGGGACTAAGGGCAACTTACAACATTAAAGCCAACATAGTTCTAAAGTAACAGTATACAGAAGTTAAACATCATAAAGTTGAAACCAATTAAAGCAAATTGAAACAGCCGCAACAATAATAACAAATAAATAGATCCATGTCTTATTAATGAATTGTTCAGTTCCTGCAGCTGAGAACAATTTGAATAGCTTGTTCTTGGAAGTTAGAGGGCCAGAATGTATAGAACATAGCCATTGCCTTTGCAAAACACAGTAGCTGACTTTCAGCTATGGTACTGATTTGAATTCGTGGGTTAAATTCAAATTGAGTCATACTTACAATAAATCCAGTGAAATCAGTGGGACACAGTAGTCACAACTGACTTAAGTCCTATTTATTTTGACAGCTTTGCTCTTCAGTAGTTTTCAATTAACATGGATCCAGCCCTATAACTACAGAGTTGTATCCAACTGATGTCCCTATGCTTATGAAAGGCCTTTGATCCAGTTGTAGCTTCAATTAGTGTAATGGGATGAAGGCAATTTCAAATAATTCTTTTCTTGCAACTGTCCACATCACCACTGACATTTCCCCCCCTAAGGAATGGCAGTCTTTCATAGAAGTTGTGGAATTGAGCACTTTAAAGGAAGGAGGGTCACTAAGAATTATTGTCTAGCCTTATTTCACTGAAATATGCCTTCCCTCAAAAAGCCTTCCGTTGGTGAAGAGGAACAAGTTGTATACAGGCCATTGGATTCCAGAGAATTAACCGTCTAATGATCAGTGGCAAGGAAACTTATGAAACTATTTTCTGAATATTACTCTTTTTAATTTCAGATTTCTGCCAGTTTTTTTCTTTGGCATAGAAGCATAAGGATGAAGTAAGATAAAATAGCTTGAGCTCTTGTGTGGATTGCATAAGGACATTGCTTCTGAATTGCAGTTTAGCAGGAAATTCAATGCTGTTATCTGTGGAATGAATTGGGATAACAACTTTTTATCCCATTTCACGTTTTGGTTAGTTTAATCAGTGCTGTCATTCCTTATGACATCAGTACTACTTTTTGGATTGTTAGTTTTGCATTTAACCTAATCATTATAGTCTGTAATTCCTGCCTTTTATTCACTTCTGAGCTGACATCTCTCTTCCTCTCTCTCTCTCTCTCTCTGTGCATGTACTTATACTTATATGCTTGCACACACAAGACAGCATTTTATCCAAATGTTGAAGTGGACTCTGGTTTGTGCGGATACTGTAATAAATTTGTCCATCTTTAAGAAACCTGAAAGCCCTTCATTTTTTCAACCATAGCAGTGGTAGGAAACCTTCAGCCCTCCACATATTCATATGATGTGTCATCATTGGTCATATTTGGACTGATGGAAACTAGAGTTCAAAAAGATCTGGTGGGTCATAGGCCCCCCATCTCTGAATTATGGTAGTTCCGTAGCTGGAGATAACAACCAATAAGTGGGAACAAAAACTCCAACCAACAGAAGGCTGTAACAAGGCAAACCTTTTCCCCTCACTTTCAGAATTGCCTTTGAACACAAACATGCCCAAGCAAACCAGGCTACTGGGGTCTTCTAACTTACATCTCAACCCTTTACAAGTGCTCAAGAATCACCTGAAGAAGGCAGGCCAAAGTAATCTGATGGAATTAGCAACCCAGAGGAACTGTAAAAGAAACTTCCTTGATCTACACACAGATAGTGAAGAAGCAGGACTGGACTTAATCTATAGTGAAGGAGTTGAGTTGTTTCCTTCACATGACATGACACATAACAGCTGTCAGTCTTCAGAATGACAGAAACCTCTTTTTAAAAAATCTGTGCATCCCTACCAGTATATATGAAGTCTGCGCATCCCCACCAATGTATATGAAAGAAGAAGAGGTGGCCTTGTCCCTGGGACAAGAGAGAAAGAATTACGCAGCTGATAGGGAAGGGATTGCATCATTTAGATTCACGCTGAGTAGAAAAGGTAGCTAGTAAACATACTGGACACATTCACTTGTTAACAGGAATAGCTTGTAAGAGTTCTTTACTCTGATTTTAACACATATACTGGCATTACAGCTCCTGACTTCTTAGCTACCTTGGATGTATATGCAGAAAGTAAATTTATGCCAAAGGTGGGACTGAGATATGGAATCAAAGGCTGCCTGAAAATCTACAAAAGTGGTATAGAGTTAGTGGTATGGTAGGAGTGTACCATTTCTTTAGCAGGTGTTTCAAAAGAAAACAGTGGTTAACTCTTGATCTGTCTGGATGAAAGCCTGATTGTTCTTCAGTCAGAAGATTTTCTGAGTCTTGCTGCTTCAAAACGTGCCTCACATGAAGCTTACTAACTACATCCAAAAGGTGTATAGGCTGAGCATTCATAGGATCAATTCATGAGCTTTTCTTAGAAATATGAGGAACAATTTCCACTGACAAATCTTCAAGGAAATTTCCTGTTCCATAAGTGAACGTCAACAGGATAGCTAATGCTGAAGTCAGCAAATTCCATGAAAAGGTAAGGGGAGGGATCCTATTCATTGATTTTTTTTAAACAATAATGCGATCTCTTCAGAAGTGACTGAGGTCAGCCTTGCAGGGTCAGCTGTGTTGGAGGAAGGCTCCTGCCATCCGACCCAGTGTCTGACAACTACGAATGTGTGTGCACATGAGGAGATAGAGGAATGAGCCTTCTTGCTAGATTTTTGTCAGCCTATGGAACTCCATACCACAGGAAGCTAAGCTTGCCACTCCCTGTTGTCCTTCCACCAATATGGCAGTTGTGATTAGAGGGTTCCACATCAGAGACCTTGTCCAACACCCTTGGATCACTTCCTTAAAATTAGGAATAAAACCCAGAGTGACTTCACTGCATTTTTGACATGCTATCGCTGAAGCAGCCAGAGACATTGTCAATCAGGTGGTGCTTCAATGGCTGACTAACTGACTGCTGAGAAACGGCTTTTAATGGGTGGGTGCTGTACTTCTAGCTGATATGCTTTTACATGACTTTTTAACTCACTGTGCTTTAATATTATAAAGTGTTTAGTTATGCTATTAATACTATAACTGATCCTGTTTTTATTCATATCTGCTTTTAATCTACTTGTAAGCTGCCTTCTTTTGGCAGCATATACGTGAAATAACTGAACAAATGGCAGTCACCACTTAGAAAATTTCTGGAGACAGAGATATGAAAAAAACAGAACTCTACAACTTTTCTTAGATATATGTTTTCTAACAAGCTTTGGCTTAACTCTGTTCCTACTACAGTCTTCTTTTGGTATGTCTTTCCTCTGCTTTGACTGTTTTGCCTCCTGAAATCTCTGTCATTGTCTGGAAGTGTCAGTTGCCCTGACTTAGAAGATCAATTCATTCTTTTGATTCTGAGCTGCTTCTGTTTTGCTACGCCTTCCCCAAATACAAGTCTGTACTTTAAAAATATCTGCTGCATGTCCAAAGTCCAAAGTGTCTCTTTTATAACATCTTCAGCCCTCTGGGAATAAGAGTGACTGAGGTGGCTAAATGATTTTTTGGCGTTTTTTTAGAGAGAGATAAAAAGGAACCTGAAAGGTTTTGATTTCTATTCAAAACTGCCATCTCCAGCTGCTTCCTCCCTCCTCTTCAGTGGAAAAAAATATACAAAGGTACTACATTCTTTCTTTGGTGGTGGGTGGGTGGCAAGCACTTAGGAGATCCTGCTTCAGAACAATTTAAAAAAAAAGATCCAATAGAGCAAGGAAGACACACATCCAACCATATGTTTCCCCTTCTCTGAGCCATTTCTCTATTCCAGTTCACTGCTTTATCAATCTGTTTTTCATTTTTAAAGAACTTGTTAAGAAAATATTGTGTATATAATATTGATTGTGCTCTGTGAAATTCAAACATAGCATTATCATTTATGACTTTGGTATGCTAAACCTTTTTAGGCAGCATACAGCTAGCAAATTTCCTTTATTCGATAGAAACACGTCCCTTTTGGATCACTAAAATAAAACCACACGAATCACTTGTTATGAATCTGTTTCCAAACACAATTCAAATACTGCTTATACAAGTCCAGGTTATATGAAGGGCATTTTGTGCCCATGTGAGTCTGCCTGAACAATAAAATACTCACTTCTGTCATTCTCAATACCCTCACATGCATGTTTAGTGTGAAGTGTGGAAAAAAGTCTTATTTGTAGCCGTTCTAAGACTCTGGAACTCCTGGTGAAATTATATTGACTCCCTCCTGGCTGACCTTTTTGTAAGTAGGTGAAGATATTTTATTGAGTAGGCTTTTGTAAATTGATAGTTTTATTAGTGTGTTGTCTTTTGCTTTTAAATGTTTTAAGTTCTATAGACAGTTGAATAGCATTTCAAACAAAATTCTTGTATGATTTAATATGTGTTTTTACTGCTATTTTTTTTTCCATCTCATCAGTACTCTGAGTACCAGTATTGAGGAGAGGTGGGATTTAAAGAAACCAATACAATGCAATACAAGATAAATTTTTGCTTGCTTTTTTTTTAAATTTCATCCACCCCAAAAAAAGACATGTTAAAAGAGATACACAAGCAAATGAAATGGCTATTATTTGTAATTTTTTAAAAAAAATCATATTTGCTATCATTTTTAAAAGAATGTATTTTATGGACATTGAATGAGATGACTTTCCCTTAAAAACTGTTGCTGTTGCTGTTATGGTTGTTTTCACTGTTAGTGCTACAAAAAGCAGAAATCTAGGACATTTGTTCCAGTCTCAAATGCAGAGATGTTGGGTTATTTCAATCTTTTTCATAAAGAATCTTCTGCATTGTGCTTCCAGCTGACAGCAAACCTGACCTACAATGATGTGTTGATCTGGAACTATAACAGCAAACAGATTCCCCAAGGAGACGAGGAGGCACTTTTGTTTGATAGAGGAGAAAAAGCTCAGGCTGACACTGTCGGCATTTCACTTTGTTATTTCAGGATGCGATAAGCTCATTCATGGAAGGAGACACAAATCACTGGAACTTTTTCTTCTTTTTTGGTTCTCATATTAGTTTGAACATAGTTGGCCAGGGGAAAGAAAAAAGAAATGTCAGAGGAGTAGAAAGATTTGTTGTGATGAACATAACTGTAGCAGAAAAGGATATTGTAATGGGGCTTGGATCCTAAGTTTTCTTGCTTACAGATGAAAGACTGAATGGGTGCCAATTAGAGCTAAATCAATATGTATGTTGTATGTTTCTACACATAGGAAAAACTAGTTGTTTATGTATATGGAGCATGCCAAGAGATCCTGCTCAAATATGTGTTATACATTGCATTCTCTCTCTCTCTCTCTCTGTCTCTCTCTCAATCTCTCCAGGGATGATGGCTGTGGAGCACAATCATGATCAACTCCAGTGAGAAAAAGAGTAGGGAGGGAGAACAGCAAGTAGTAAAGAGCTTACCAATGTTTGCACCCCTCTAGCACAGTGGTTCTCAACCTGTGGGTCCCCAGATGTTCGTGGACTTCAGCTCCCAGAAGCCCCAGCTACTATGGTCAATGTTCAGGGCTTCTGGGAGCTGAAGTCCACGAACATCTGGGGACCCACAAGTTGAGAACCACTGCTCTAGCACAATGCTCATGGAGCTGGGATCCAAGACATTTTGCTTCCTGAGGCAAAACTCAAAACAGCATCTCCAGTTCAGCCAAATCAGGGTGCATAGTACTCAAAGACAGACAAGTTGTGTTGACACCTGAGGCAGAAAATCACGCAAGCACTCTCCCTCCCCCCACCCTAGCAGTAACAAAATAAGAATAATGAACTCAAAATATTGAATTCACTTTTATATGCCTTCATGGCACCCTCCAAATCACCTACCTGAGGTGACTCTCTCAGTCTGCCTGGTAGTATGACTGGTTCTGAGTCCAAAAGAATGCTCATTTCAAGCCCTTCAGAGTGACGAGGTTTGGATGGTAACACTTCCAGGACGGAGTTGGTTTTCAGACCTAACATTTTAGTGTTGTTTCATTATTACATAGTGATTTTTCTGGAGGCTGGATAGTAACAGGAGAGAGGATGGTAACAATGGAATAATGGAATCATAGAATCATAGAGTGGGAAGAGACCCCAGGGGCCATCGAGCCCAACCCCCTGCTATGCAGGAACACACATCAAATCATTCCCAACAGATGGCCATCCAGCCTCTGCTTAAAAACCTCCAAAGAAGGAGACTCCACCACACTCCGAGGCAGCGTATTCCACCGCCAGACACTCTGACCATCAGGAAGTTCTTCCTGAGATTCAAGTGGAATCTCCTTTCCTGCAGCTTCAATCCATTGCTCCTTGTCCTAGTCTCTGGAGTGGCAGAGAACAAGCCCTCTCCCTCCTCAACATGACATCCCTTCAGATATTTAAACATGGCTATCATGTCCCCTCGTAACCTTCTCTTCTGCAGACTAAACATACCCAGCTCCCTAAGCCGTTCTTCATAGGGCATGGCTTCCACACCCTTCACCATTTTGGTCACCCTCCTCTGGACACGTTCCAGCTTCTCGACATCCTTCTTGAACTGAGGTGCCCAGAACTGGACACAGTATTCCAAATGAGGCCTAACCAATGCAGAATAGAGTGGTACCATTACCTCCCTCTATCTAGACACCATATTCCTATTGATGCAACCAAGAATCAAGTTGGCTTTCTTGGCTGCCGCATCACACTGCTGACTCATGTTCAGCTTGTGATCTACCAAGACTCCTAGATCCCTTCCACACATATGGTTATCCAGCCATGTGTCCCCCATCCTATATTTGTGCCTTCCATTTTTTCTACCTAAATGCAGGACCTTACATTTCTCTCTGTTGAAATTCATTTTATTAGCTTTGGCCCAGCTCTCCAATCTGTCAAGGTCATTTTGAAATTTGATCCTATCCTCTGGTGTATTAGCAATCCCTCCCAATTTGGTATCATTTGCAAATTTGATCAGCATGCCCTCCACTCCTTCATCCAAGTCGTTGATGAAGATGTTGAATAGCACTGGGCCCAGGCGAGAACCCTGTAGCACCTCACTAGTCAATTCTCTCCAGGATGAAAAGCAGCCATTGGTGATTACCCTTTGAGTTCAGTCGGTCAACTGATTACAAATCCAACTAACAGTAGCCCTGTCCGGCCTACATTTTACTAGCTTCCTTGCAAGAATGTCATGGGGA
Source organism: Iguana delicatissima (assembly GCA_948472985.1). Lineage (NCBI taxonomy): Eukaryota > Metazoa > Chordata > Lepidosauria > Squamata > Iguanidae > Iguana > Iguana delicatissima. The sequence goes on from CAOKZL010003542.1 coordinate 63,631, forward strand.
ACTTTGTCAAAGGCCTTACTGAGGTCAAGATATGCTACGTCTACAGCATTCCCTTCATCTATCAAGCCTGTAACCCTATCATAAAAAGAGATAAGATTAGTCTGGCATGACTTATTTCTGAGAAATCTATGCTGGCTTTTAGTGATTATGGCATTGCTTTCTAAGTAATTACAAACTGACTGTTTAATGATCTGTTCTAGGATCTTTCCTGGAATTGATGTCAGGCTGACTGGAAGATAATTATTAGGGTCCTCTTTTTTCCCCTTGTTGAATCATAGAATCATAGAATCATAGAAATGTAGAGTTGGAAGAGACCGCAAGGGCCATCCAGTCCAACCCCCTGCCATGCAGGAAAACCCTCAAAGCACTCCCAACAAGTGGCCATCCAGCCTCTGCTTAAAAACCTCCAACGAAGGAGACTCCACCACACTCTGTGGCAGCACATTCCACTGCCGGACAGCCCTGACCGTCAGGAAATTCCTCCTGAGGTTCAGGCGGAATCTCCCTTCCTGCAGCTTGCATCCATTGCTCCTTGTCCTGGTCTCAAGAGCAGAGAAAACAAGCCCACTCCCTCCTCGACATGACATCCCTTCAAATATTTAAACATGGCTATCATGTCCCCTCTCAACCTTCTCTTCTGCAGACTAAACATACCCAGCTCTCTAAGTCTGTCCTCATAGGGCATGGCTTCCAGGCCCCTCACCATTTTGGTTGCCCTCCTCTGGACCTGCTCCAGCTTATCCATATCCTTCTTGAATTGGGGTGCCCAGAACTGGACACAGTATTCCAGATGAGGTCTAACCAAAGCAGAATAAAGTGGTACCAATACCTCCCTCGATCTAGACACCATACTCCTATTGATGCAACCAAGAATTGCGTTGGCCTTCTTGGCTGCCGCATCACACTGCTGACTCATGTTCAGCTTGTGGTCTATGAAGACTCCTAGATCCCTTTCACACGTACTGTTAGCCAGCCACGTGTCCCCCATCCTATATTTCTGCATACCATTTTTTCTGCCTAAGTGTAGGACCTTACATTTCTCTCTGTTGAAATTCATTTTGTTAGCCTTGGCCCAGCTCTCCAATCTGTCTAGGTCCTTTTGAATTTTGATCCTATCATCAGGTGTATTAGCAACCCCTCCCAATTTGGTGTCATCTGCAAATTTGATCAGCGTGCCCTCTATTCCTTCATCCAAGTCATTAATGAAGATATTGAACAGCACCGGGCCCAGGACAGAACCCTGTGGCACCCCGCTAGTCACTTCTCTCCAGGATGAGAATCTGCCATTGGTGACCACCCTTTGGGTACGGTCAGTCAACCAGTTACAAATCCACCTGACAGTAGCCCTGTCCAGTCCACATCTTACTAGCTTCTTTGCAAGAAGCTAGTAAGATGAGGACGATATTTACCCTCGTCCAGTCTTCTGGGACTTCTCCTGTTCTCCAAGAGTTCTGAAAGATTATTGCAAGTGGTTCAAAAATGACTTTTGCCAGCTCTTTTAATATCCTTGGATGTAATTCCTCTGGCCCTGGGACTTGAATTCATCTAATTTAGCCAGATATTCCTGTACTACTTCTCTAATTATTCTGTGCTACATTTCTCTCCCTTCCTCACCTGCTCCCCAAGCTCCAGGTTGGGTACTTCTATCCTTCTGGGAGAAAACTGAGGCAAAGAAGGTATTGAGTAGTTCTGCCTTCTCTCTTCCCCCTGTTATTAATTGGTCACCTTCTCCACACAGTGATCCTATCATTTTCTTGATTTTCCTTTTGCTACAGACATATAAAAAGCCCTTATTATTGTTTTTGATATCTCTGGCAAGCTTGATGTCATTCTGCTCTTTAGCTTTTCTGACCGTGTCCCTACATCTCCTGGCTATTTGCTTGAATTCCTCTTTGGTGCTTTCACCATTTTTCCGTTTCCTCTACATGTTTCTTTTAACACTTAGCTCAGTTGAGAGAGTTCTTCAGTCAACCATTCCAGTTTCTTTAGACACCTGCCATTTTTCCTCCTTATTGGCACAGTTTTCAATTGTGCCTTCAGTATCTCACTTTTAAGAAACTCCCATCCATCATGAACTCCTTTCTCTTTTAGTATTCTTGACCATGAGATTTCAGCAAGTAACTCCCTAAGTTTAGAGAGATCAGCTTTCTTAAAGTTTAGGTGTGTGTCTGGCTACACTTGACTTCTCCTTCCCACTGAATGACAAACTCCAAAAGAGCATGGTCACTCCCTCCTAAGGATCCCACCACCTCCACCTCATCAACTAGGTCATCCCTACTGGTCAGTATCAGATCCAAAATAGCCAATCCCTTTGTCGCCTCTTCTACCTTCTGCATCATGAAATTGTCTTCAAGGCAAGCGAGGAACATGTTGGACCTTGCGGTCTTTGCAGAATTTGGCTGCCTACAAATATCAGGATAATTGAAATCTCCCATTAACACTGCATCTCTCCTTTTTGAATGTGTGGCCATCTGCTCCAGGAAGGCCTCATCCATGTCCTCAGGCTGGCCCGGAGGCCTGCAGCAAACTCCTACAATCACATCCCTATTGTTTCTCACTCCCTTAATTCTTACCCAGATGCTCTCAACTTAGCTTCCCAGATTTAAGTCCTGGATCTCTTCACAAGTGAAAACATCCTTGACATATAAGGCTACTGCTCCTTCTTTCTTGTTTCGCCTATTTCTGCAAAATAGGTTATACCCCCCTATTCCTATGTTCCAATCATGAGATTCATCCCACCAGGTTTCAGTGATGCCTATTAAATCATATTTATTTTGTTGTACTAAGAGTTGGAGTTCATCTTGCTTCTTCCCCATGCTCTGTGCATTAGTGGAGAGACACTTGAGACAATGTGCCCTTTGTGGAATTCCTGTACTAAAGTTACTTTCCCTCTCCCTGTTGATCTCTAGTTCTACTTCTCCAGCCCTATCTATATCATTTGGGCCATTTTTCACAGTACTCACTGAATCCTTGTCCATAATAATATTGTCCTCCTCCCCAGTCAAACTCAGTTTAAAGACCTCTTGATCCATTTTGCGAGACTGTTAGCAAAAATGTTCCAGCTGACGGTTGTAAGGTGCAGACCATCGCTTGCCAGAAGACCATCTTCAGGGAAATGGAGGCCATGATCCAAAAATCTGAATCGCTTCCAGCGGCACCATCTTCGGAGCCAGTCGTTGATCTCCACTATTCTTCTTTCCCTTCATGGGCCATGTTCTTCCACCAGGAGAAGAGATGAAATGACAACCTGTACACAAAGGTCCTTCAGCTTCCTACCCGTAAGCTCATAATCCCTTGTGATATGGTGAAAGCTGAGCCTCACCGTGTCATTGGTTCTGACATGAACCAAAAGGAGGGGTTTACGGTCAGTGGGCTTGACCAGTCTGGTTAGCCTCTCCTTTGATTTTGATTAATTGATTGATTTTGGCCTCAGGGAGACAGCACACCTCACGACTGATTCTATCCGGCTTGCAAATGATCAGTTCCATTCCTCTCAGCAAAGAGTCCCCGACCACTAGAACTCGTCTCCTGTGAGGCTCATCTGGAGTTACTCAGCAAGCAGATTCCCTCACAGCCACTTGAACTTTCTATTTGTGCTGAGAGTGTTGGTGCTGATGCTGTTGGATTCTGTTCTGCTGGTGTTGGGGTCCCTGTTGTTGATATTGGATTTCCTCCGGATGATGTTCCATGACCTCCTCCTGCTGTTCCACTTTGTCATTAATAAAGTCAAAAACTTGGAAGCGATTCTGTAGCTTGAGAGTCTCCGTATGACACCTTGGCTTTCTACTCCTGCGGGTCACATTCCTCTAAGCATTCGTCTCCCTGTTTCATAAACCAGCTTCTTTGTCCACTAGCTCTTCCGTGCATTCTATTTTCAAAAAGTTCCTCTCAGCCCTATCCAAGAACTCCTCTCCATGCCTAATAATGCAAAGATTTGAAATGCATGCCTCCAGCTGTTGAACCTTCTCCTCTAAGAGAACAACCAGCTTGCATTTGCTGCAGGTGTACCCAAGGGCATCTTGCAGCAGGAGAAGAAACATGCCACAGCTGTAGCAGGTGACTGCAGCAGCTCCCTCCCCCTCCATACTTGATAGTTTAGAATTCAGTGGTTCTCAACCTGTGGGTCCCCAGATATTTTTGGACTTCAGCTCCCAGAAGCCCTGAGCATTGACCATAGTGGCTGGGGCTTCTGGGAGCTGAAGTCCACAAACATCTGGGGACCTACAGGTTGAGAACCACTGGTTTAGATAGTTAAATTGAAAAAGGTAAAACTGGACTTTGCCTTCAGAGTCCCCTGGTAAAATCTGTGTCAACCTCCTGTTTGCCAAGTTCTTATTGTCAACCTATCAAGAAAGAGGGTGTAATTCTATAGTGGTTATAGGGACTCCCTCAAGTTCCAACCCTACCTAGATGTTGTGGACAGGCAGATTGAGTCTGGATGGGTTCAAGGAAGAAGCAATGCTCACTAAGGTTAGGTAGTAAAGTGAAAGTGCATGCACCAAAGGCACACACCACTGGGAGCAGAGATAAAGACCTGCTAACTCCTCCCCCTAGCTTGTCAGTTAGACCATGTGCTCAGGGAGAGTACACGGCCAGAGAAAACAGACAAACAAACAAACAAATAGACAATCCAACGCAGCCCCAGAAGCCCGCAAAAGACACCTGGTCAAGATGTCTTCTCAGACACAGCCCATCTTCTGCTCTCTCCTCAGGAAAATGGCCATGTTAATTAAGCACTGTGCAGACACATGGCTTAGCCGAATGACTATTGATACTCAGCATGGGCATGACTATAAATACTCAGCATGGGCATGGGATATGGCATCATGTGAAATATCAGGAGACACACACACACACACACACACATATACATGTACATTTCTGGATGTCCTTTTAGAAATCAGAAGACTGACAGCAAAATCCTAACTGATTATTTCTGGAGCCTTTTCATTCATTCAAAGAGCTTTGTCAATTCTCATTTATTTCAGCAGTGACTTGGGGGTTGTTATGCTGAAATATACAGATAGATATGCCCACAGCACTGGGTTTTGTAAATGAGCAGAAATTTAAACCAGAATTACTCAGCAGTGAATGGCCAAGGACCAGTCATAAAGCCCAGTCTTCTGGAGTGGTATGTCAGAGTCCAATGAGGCTTATTTTGAGGTTAAATCTAGGTAGGTTGCTATCTGTGGATGTTGAGGGAGGGAGGGATCCAAAAAGAATTTGATCTTAGAGACATTCTTGGTGACAGCACTCCAGTGGTTTGTGGTGTCAAAGACAAAGCTTTAGTGTTTGATTAAAACCTCTTAGTAACCATGCCTTGGGAAAGGCATTTCAACCTTCCAGAATTGGAAAATTCCCATACAAAAGCTGAGATACCACCAGACAATGGTCCCATGGTTGCACAGCCATGTGGGGAAGGCAAGAAGGCTAGATAGGCATCACCAGAAGTGCTAGATCAGGTGACCCCCTCTCCTTTATTGTATTGTCTGCAGAGGCTGCTAATTTGTTTCTGATTGCAATTCAAGATATTTATTACCATGAAAACCCAAAATGATTTGGGACCAGTCAATTTGAGGTGAAGCTGTTCATTCTAGTATAAGTGATGGAAAAATACAAGAGGGCTTTCTATTTGTTCTTAAACAACTTACTCCAAGAGGATATGTTAAGTTTCACTGTATTTGCATTCTGCTAGCTATGGAAGCAATTTCTTTTTAAAATAAGGGTTTGATCAGAGCTTAGATTTGAAAATTAACTTGATAATATTAAACATTAGAAACTGGAAAATTAATTCGCCATCATATACAAAAATAATTGAAATAGTTTAATAAGTTTAGTTATTATGAATTTTCTCATTAAGTGTTAGTGTTGGGCCAGACCTTGGCACTTAAAGGGGATGGCACTGAAGCTGTCTATGTTGATCTTAGTGGAACACTTTTTGTTACCAATTGCTTCAAAAGAGGTTTTTGTTTTTTTCCCCTTTCAGTGACCCCTTCCTCCAATCTAGATTTTTTTTTCTCCACAGGTAGTATAAAGCCTGTAATTTAATTGCTGCCTGGGAATAGTGGGAGCCCAACAGCTTGGTAACATTGTTCCCAGTCATCTTATAACCTCTTCAATTCTGTTTGTCACTCATCTGCATCTATATCTTGACACTTCAGAATCTTATATAGTTCTTCCATAGGTGTCCTTCCAAGGCCTAGTGTTCTTCTGATTTCTTGACTGCAGTCTCCATTCTAATTAAAGACTGAGCCAAGGTATGGAAATTATTGAACTATTTCAATGTCTTCATAATCTGCTTTAAAGTTATATAAATCATCTGTGGTCATTATTTTTGCTTTCTTAATGTTCAACTGTAAGCCTGCCTTTGCAGTTTTCTTTTCGTTGACTTGCTTCAGTAATTGTTCCAAGTGTTTGCTATTTTTTTCTTGTAGTATGATATTGGCCATTTCCGCACGGGCTAATAGAAGCGGTGCAGAGAGTCCTCCAGGGAAGACGTCTGCACCTGGGAGCGGACTGGGTCGGACCTACTTAATGTAGATCCACACCTCAGTCCGCTCCAGAATGACCCTAAGTGGTCATCAGGTGTGCTTTTGAAAGACCACTTAAAACAGGTCTTTCAAAAGCACGGAGCGCGCCATTCCATGCCCGCTCTCGGGTGCAGATATGCAGGCTCGCACCAGTGCAAACCTGCAATCTGCTGGGGGTGGGCTTTAGACTGGCAAGCTTCAGCGGTTGGTCGAGACCCTCGACCAACCGGAAGCCACCATTTTTGTCCCCGGAGCAGCGCAGACGAGACCGGGGAGCCAAGAAGTCCGGTAAGTAGCGGCGTGGGGCCATTCTCTCACCCCGTGCGGAAATGGCCATTATCTGCATATCTTAAATTGTTCATGTTGCTTCCTCCAGTTTTCATGCCACCTTCCTTGGAGTCTAATCCTGCATTCCTATGATATATTCAGATACAAGTTAAGCAGATAGGATGATAAAATGCAGCCTTGAAGCCTTGCCTGACCTCCTTGCCAGTTGGAAACTATTCTATTTCTCCATATTCTGTCCTGCTGGTAGCCTCTTGTCCTGAGTACAGATTATGCATCAGGGAAATCAAATGATGCAGCACACCCTTTTCTTTGCTATAATCTATAAAGCACAAGCTGATTTTCTTTTGAAATTCTTTGTGGTCTCTATTATCCAGCATATGTTTGCAATATGATTCCTATTGTCTTTACCTGTCCTGAACCCAGATTGGACATCTGGCATTTCTTGCTCCATATATGGTGAAAGTCTTTGTTGCAGAATTCTGAGCATCACTTTCCTCACATGGGAAATTAATGCAATAGTCCTGTGGTTACTGGAATCCCTGGTGTCCTCTTTCTTGGGGAATGGAGGTAAATTGAGCTTTTCCAGTGTGTGGGCCCATCTTTTGTTTTCCATATTTGTTGACAGGTCTTAGTACTGGAGTAAATTCTGTGTCTGTAGCTCTATTGGTATGTCATCTCTTCATGGTAATTTATTTCTCCCAAGTTTTCTGCATCTTCTACTTCACTTCAACGTTAAATGGTTCTTCCTTGAATGAATTTCATCTCTTTTATATAGTTCTTCAGTGTATTGTTTCCATTTTTTTTATTTGTATTTGGTCATGTAATATATTCCCCTGCTGGCTGTAGAGTATCCCCACTCAAATTTCCCTTGGTTTTCTTGGATCTTATTGAAGAGGCCTCTTGTTCTTCCCCCGTCCTTTTTTTGTTCTTGTTCAATTTCTATTTCTCTGAATTTATTATTACAGTAGTTCTCTTTTTACTCTGTACACAAGTCACTGAATAGTTGCATGAATAATTCTAACTGTATTAATGTCACCTTTTACTTTTGCTTCTCATCTGTTTTTAACTGCTTGAAGAGTTTCATCTGTGATCCATGGAGATTCCTTTCTTTTTGGCTACAGATAACATCTTTTTGCATTCCTCCCTGACAATGTCCCTGCTTTCAGTCCAGAGTTCTTCTGGCTCCCAATCAGTTAAGCTCAACCATGCAGGTCTATTTTTTACATTATCTTTACATTGTATGGAGATATTCTTCAGGTTGTGTTTTGGCTTGATGGGTGGTTTAATGTTCTTTTTTAGCTTTATGTTAAGTTTTGAAATTGGGAGTTCATGGTCTGTGCCACAATCTGCTCCTTGTCTTGTTTCTGAAGAGACAATGGAACTTCTCCATCTTTTGATTCCAATTATGTAGTCTATTCAATTTCTTTAATTCATTTGATAGTTTCTAAATGATGCCCATGTATACTGCCACCTTTTTAATGGCTGGAAGAATGTGTTTATTATGAACAAACTGTTGTCCTCACACAATGCAATCAGTCATTGTGCTGCTTCGTTTCTTGATTTTAGGCAAAATTTCCATGCAATTTTTGATTCTGCTCTGTTTTCTACTTTTGCATTGCAATTGCATATGATTAAGGAATAAGTCTTGTTTGGATTTGTGATCAGTTTCCTTCTAGACTCCAGCATAGACTCTTTCAATATCTTCCTCCTCCTCCTCCTCTTCCTCCTCCTCCTCTTCTTCTTCTTCTTCTTCTTCTTCTTCTTCTTCTTCTTCTTCTTCTTCTTCTTCTGTTGGAGCATAAACTTGGATTATCATTATACTGATGGGCTTTCCCTGAATTCTTACTGATATTATTCAGTCAAACTTTGCATTATATCCTTTGACTGTTTTGGCTAACATGTCTCCTTAATATTAATACCAGTCCATTTTTTCTTATATTTTCATTTCTCAAATGAAAACACTAAATAAAATACTGTGTCATGATATGATTCAAAGTGTTCTATTCCCGTCCACCTTATCTCACTCCTCTCAAGTATTTATGTTTATACATTCCATGTCTTGTTTTATTATATCTAGTTTCCTCTGGAGAGCTGGCATGGTACAGTGGTTTGAGAGTTGGGCAATTCCTTGCTTGGATATGGAAACCCACTTGGTTACATTGAATGCATCACACACTCTCAGCACACTCTTAGGGTCACTGTAAGTCAAAAATGAATTGAAAGCACACAACAACAGGAACAACAAGCTTCCACTGATTAATGCTTCTCATATTCCATTTTCCTATGTGCTGTGCAGCTTCAGACTTTCCTTTCACCTCTATGTCAACAGCTGAAAGTCCTTTCAGCTTTGAGTCCAGTTGTGTCATTAGCCACAGTGCTACTTGTAGCTGTCTCCTGCTGTACCCCAGTAGCTCACTGAGCACAGTTCAACCTAGGAATTTCATCTTCTGTCACTATCTCTTGTTTCATTTTGGCTTGTCTCATCATAGGGTTTTCATAGCAAAAGATATTCAAAAGGAGTTTTACTGTTCCTCCTTTTGTGTAGTACTAAAAAGTGCTAGCTATAGTGTCATTGCCATTGTCTCTATGAGAGTCTCCTCAAGTGTTATCTCACACTAGTGCTGGTTCCCAGTAGCTGTTTGGCACATTTAGTGTGCCTTCTCAGTAAACACTGAGGAGTACCTATCAGGAGCACTGCTGATGTCAGCATAGCCTCTCACCTCACAGAAGCGCACACAATCTCACCACTGTGGCACTGTGGAAAAAAGTAGTGCCATTGGTGAGGTGAATAATAATAATATCATAATAATAACGTTCTGAAAGGGACCTGCTGTTTGAGGACCTTGCTCTCTGGCTAAGCAGACAAACCACTCCCTACACTCCACGCTGATTCTATTCCAAGACTCATTTTTTCCCCTTCTTTTGCATTCTTTCCACTCAAACCCAGCTTTTCTGTCATGTCCTGGGATCCAGAAAGTTCTTTCAGTCCACTCCCCCTTCTTCTTAATCTTTTTTGTCCTCCCAAAGAATTCACACAGATTAATCGCTCTGAGAGCCTTTGCACCTTAAGAACAGGGTTTAGAAATTCTAAACAAAAATAAAGATATTCTGTCTAACCAGAGTTGTGTGATGCATTCCCTCCCATTCTAATATTTCTTCTCATGAGGGCAGGAAGCTTTCCTGTTTCACTGAGTGTCACAGGGAAAGAGAGACTCAACCTAAAATATCATAGGGATGTAATTCTTCACTAAGTTTTTTCTCCAAAGGAACACCAAATAATTTGAGCAGTTTTCTTCCCACTGCAAGAAAATCTTTTAAAATCATGCTATTTTGAGGGCTATTCACATTTCAATATTTATTTTGTGCAAAATTTACACGTGGTTGTTTTGCACTAAAAGGAACCTTTTTCTTTTGAGGAATCAGCATTTTCTATGTGGGAAATAATATTCCAGCGCGGAAATATTAATTCTTGTGCAGAAAATACAGTTTTGCGCATAGAAAACTGCTGTGAAGATGCTTGTCAGTCCAGAATTCTTCTCATGTTTTTCAATCATTTTTTAAAAAATATTTTCAAATATTCTTCCCGTCTCTAACAAATTCCAGTGACCCAGTTTAATAAAGCATATTTTAAAGCATGTTAATTGGGTAATCCAGTGAGTTAGGAGAAATTCCTAGAAAAAAAATGTAATGAATCAATATTTGAACATGCTAATATAGGTCTGCAAACTGCTCTATTTGCTGCTGTAACTCTCGGGAAATTTTTCTATTGTCTGGGATTCAGCAGCTGAAGAGATCCCAAGATCCCAAAAGCAGTATCAAGAGGCACGAACCAGTAATAATCAAATCCCTCTTTAGTTCCCTGTTGGGAGAGAGCTTACCTCTTTGCACTATTCTAGAAGAGGCCAGTGAGTGGTTTAATTCCAGGCTCTGTTAATTTAATTTAATTCAGATATTCATTGCTAATTTGGCCTCTTAGTCATCTTTATTTTTAAGTTACTTTTTGTCTGGTAACTGTCTTTTAATGATAGATTACAGTTATATTTTTGCTCCATTTATCATTTATAAAATGTTTAGAGTGACTCCAGGGGGAAATGAAATGGCATATAATTTTTTAGTTTAATCAATCAGTGAACAAATGTTTGGAACTAGCACACATTTTTTACTTGTACTCATTTGTGTGTGCAGTTTAACTAACAGAGAAGCAGTTACAAAAACACTAAGAGTATATTCTTATGATCCAAATATATGGTTGCTGCATTTGGTTTGATTTCTTCAAGCTTTCTGTGGTCGGTATTCTAGAAGACACCTAAATGGTCCTCTCCAGTTTCTATATTACATTTTACTATTAAGTACTTTGGTTGTTCAACCATTAAATGCAATATCTAAAGTTATAGGGGGACTTCGGATAGGGCAACAAGAGTCTGAAGTCAAATGAGAGAGGCAGTGGACCCTAATTTGAAACAAATAGCCTGAGCTCAGTCAAGCAGAGATGAGGGATTTAGAAAGTGAACAAAAAAAATAGAGCAGCTTTTCTTTCTATTGACATCACCTTGAAGCTTTCACAAACTGGCTTTTCAACCACACAGCAACAATGCAAATGTGAAGAAAAGCTCATTCTGTAAAGTATGCTTATCTTAGATAATCCCTTTAAAAATTGCAAAGCTTGTGTGAGACTGGTATTTATGTGTGCATTGGAGTAAATTGTAGATTCTGCCTCATTATTCATGTTACCATGAGTTCTCACTCATTGCGTTTCAGTAGCTCACTCAAACCAGTAATGATGGCACCTTATGGAGTATTCAAAAAATCTTTAATCTGGCTGTATGTGATAAGTTAGTTTCTTCCAGAAGCGTATGATTTGCTGGTATGAACATACTAGGGTATCTACTCAGAGTTACCCAGGATTTTATTTTCTCATGGGTAATACTTGTTAGAAAGATTTGAGCTCCTGTGTCTCTAATTTCGCAAACTGTCTTGTCCAGTACCTGTAACTTTTCCCCACATTTCCCAATCCAATCTGTATTCAGAGTTATTGGCATATAGTGGTTGGATTCCTGAGGGAATATGCTGCCCTCTTCCTTACTGCTAGGCCTCATCTTCATAGCAACTGTCCTACTCAGGACAGACACAGTTGACTGAGGCCCAAGAGCTCTCTGGCTGAGAATTCTAAAATCCCCTCCCTAAACTGTAAACTCCAGGATTCCATAGAATCTTCTTAGGCAGCTAATCATACAAGGTCTTCATCTGACGCAGCCAATCATATGAGGTCTTCACCTAACACAGACAAACAAACTTTGACTTTTAAATATTAGATAGATTACAGGACTACATGAAACTTTGGCTTACTCTAGAACACCAGTTACTTTATGGTTTTAGATTCTTTGCTGGTTAATAGAGTGAAAGGGCCTCCTTATATTCCAGTGTGTTTTCACATATTTTTAAAAGAAGAAATAATGAAAATCTCAGCATTGGGATATCCTTCTGCATGTATATTATTGCTGTCTTTCCATCAAGTGTTTTAAGTTTGGCATGGATCCTCCACCATTCCATTATTTGAGATAGAAGCCATGTTCTTCTCCTTTCCTCATTAGACAGTCTTGATCCAACTTCACATCTCTTTAGGGTTCATTGTTAATAATGATGCACTCCATTTAGCACAATAAAAGAATTCCTAATTCTTTGTAAATTGAGCTTTTGTTCTCTGGTAAATTAACATTGTACTTATTCAGATCATAGGAAGATAGTGTTAAAGTAGGTCTGTGTTTTCGGTTTGTATTTGATGAGCAAATTCTAATTTGGGCAGGCATGGTTACATTTTTAAAGAGATCATGTGTGTGTGTGTGTGTATTCAGTAATAAATGTCTTGCTAGAGATAGATGGTGCACATCAAGATGACTCCACAAATATAAGGAAAATGTCCATTTTAGATGTAATTCCATATTGCAGGAGAACAAGAACAGCCATAATATGACCCCATGCCCTTACAATTTCAGAAACAGCAGAGGCCTTTACTGTAGTTCTCTCTGGCAGAAGAAGCATGGTCATTCAGAGGTCAGGCTGACATTCAAACCTTGTAACTTGCTCTGTTTGGCTGAAGTTTATTATTTGATTGGCTATGTTATTTTATTTATTAAAATATTTCTGTCCCATCCATTTCTGTCCCGCAATCTCAGGGCAGGATAGAGACAAGTTTATAGCAATTACAGAAACAACTTTAAAACAACTATAAGATAATATTTAAAAAATCAGAAAATAGCAATAGCATTTTTTTTATTTCTATACCGCTTATCAACTGAGTGTTGTCTAAGCGGTTTACAATGTATTTTTAGCTAATTGCCCCCAACAAGCTGGGTACTCATTTTACCAACCTGCGAAAGGATGGAAGGCTGAGTCAACCTTGGAGCCTGGCAGGATCGAACTCACAACCTTGTGGTTGCAGTACTGGCATTTAACCACTGCGCCACCAAGGCATATGAAATATGAAATATTAAAAAAAATATGAAACAAAATGGAAGATGAAAGCCTCAATTCAACAGGCCAGAACTGAGCTGTAGACACTGAGCTGAAAGAATTTGGGTAAACAACCAAGTTTTAGCTTGACTTCAAAATGGGTCCAGCAACAACACAAGTTGTGTTTCTACCAGCAGGGTGCCACAGCAGAGAAGGCACTATCTCATATCTGCATAAAATGTTGACTTCCAATAGTGAGAAGCAGAAGACAGTTTCTCCTATGGGCTTTCCTTGCTTAACAGCCAATTATAATATAAGCAAAGAATTTGAACTTGTAGAACTGTGATCATTATTATCTTATTCAAGGCTTGTTAAGATTTTGGCTAACCACTGTGTTTTCATGGAGAATTTACACCTGCCTTTTGCATTTTATCCTCTGTTTGTCAGATGCTGGTGATTGCTTGGAAACTTTGCATAAAAATCTTGTGTTCTACCACTGTACAGGCCCCAAGATGGAATCTGATAACCAGACTCTGATAACTTTACAATGCACTAACATAGTGGTTCTTAACCTGGGGTTCATGAAGCCCTCCTGCTATATACTAACAGCAGCAATAGCAGCAACAGAGACATGCCAACAGGGAGGGGGATGGGCGGGCTGCGGATGTTGAAATCGCTCCCTTGTTTGCAAAGGAGGGAACAGTTTGGGAACATGCACAGGCGTGCTGCTGTGTCCCTTAGCACCCTTATCCCCTCCTGCCGCTTTCCTGAAGAAAGAGACACAGCAGCAGGGGTGTGTGTGTGCCCAAACCATGACTCTAGAGACCAGGTTTGAATCCCCATGGAAACCCACTGGATGACCTCAGGCAAGTCACATTCTCTCAGCCTCAGAGAAAAGCAAAGGCAATAAATCTTACCAAGAAACTTCTCATGATAGGTTTGCGTTAGAGTCACCATAAGACAGTTTTCAAAAGCAAGAGACATGATGGCTATGGAAGAATCTTCCTATGTCAAGTGCCTTTAAATAACTTCTGACTTATGGCAATCCTAATCTATCAGGATCTATCAAAGGTGTTTTTGTTTGTTTGTTTGTTTTTTGGGGGGGCAAGATTTGTTCAGAGGAGGATTTGCCTTCCTCTGACCCATGATAGAGTCATCTTAAGCTCTCCATAACTCAGAAACATTTTGAAGGCACACAGCAAAAACAACAACAACAACAACCACCAGACATAGATTCATTGAAATGAGACTTCAGTTAGCCATAACTAATTCCCATTGATTTCAAAACACCTATGGTAAATATGCGGAAGCCTATTGCTAACCCCTCTGTGTGTAATATTTCTAACAGCTCTAGTCCAATTCAGTATGTGGCTAGTTGTATAAAGCAGCTTCCTTTTTGCAGTAAAGTGGCTACTTAATTAACTTGCACCCATTAATCAGTGGTATCAAAACCTCACTCTATAGTTTAGAGCTCCAGAGGAAAGGGAGAAGTCTCATAGTAATAAATTTAACAATCCATTGTAAGGAATTTATTGATCCTTTTTCTTATGTGAGCTCAATTTAAAAGAGGTGCACGGACATTAAGAAAAGCCACATCCTTCTCAAGGAAAGCTTATTGTTCTGATATGAGAGTCATTTTGCAAGTTAAGGGTGTGGACATGCATACAAACATACATACATACAGATGTGCTCAAATGATGCCAGTTCCTGAGAAAGAAATGGTGTAAGAGGTGTAGAAGGCAAAGTGATTCAGTCCAATTTACTCCAGCTAAGTGTGAATATTTTTCTCTGGACTGGAACCTGTCAGTTTCTCAGAACTTTCCTTCCTCTGAAAATTTCACTTTAAAAAATTCAAGTAAAGAAAGCTGTATTAAACTTGAGTTTAATACACTTCAGGTTACCAAAGCTAATCTGTACTCTTTGGACATGTATCTGATAAATCATTTATTGCCATCCACCCCCCGCGCACACTCACCCACTACTTTCAGTTAGGACTATCACTAAAAAAAGTACCTTAAATATCAAAAAGGACAGTGGATTCCTCTGAGGCAGAAACAGAAGTTTTTGTCCATGGCCCCAAATACCAATATACTCCTTGCCTTCCCCATTCTATGAATTCCTATACCAATCTTCCTCAAGCTGGTGCAAACCAGATATTTTGGCCCTAACTCCTTCCCTGTAGCCGGACATACAGCATGCCAGATGCAGTGCATCCAGCTGAAAGAAAAGAGCGGGACGTATTCCTGCTCACCCCCTCACCACTCTCTGTCAACATGTTGGAGGGGGACTGCACTGCTTAATAGCTAAAAGGCTTGAAGAGTATAATGAGCAAAGAGCAATCTTATCCCTTCCTGCTACCACTGACGGAACATGACCCCCAAAGCCTATCTCTTAAGCCAAGCAGCATTCCAACTGTAGAGTTTGCAAGGCACTGTAGATTGCACTGCTGTGAAATGATGACTGTAGAGCTTTCTTGGCTGTAGTACACAATGGCCTTTCCCGCACTTTGTTTTTAAAATGGGGCAGCGCGCCCTCCAGCGAGGATGTTTGCACTTGGGGGCGAACTGGGTCCGGACTACTTTCTATAGTTTCAGACTTCAGCCCGCTCCGGAACGACCAGAACTGGTGGTTCTCTGTGCTATTGAAAGACCGCTTAAAACAGGTCTTTCAATTAGCCTGGCACGCCCCAGTCCATCGCTGCGCTCCTGTGTAGATCTGCAGGCTTGCACCAGCGCGAGGCTGCAGATCTTCCGGGGGCAGGCTTCTGGCTGGTGAGCTTCTCCGGTTGGTGGAAGCCTCCATTTTCATCCCCAGAGCAGTGTGTAGCACGGGCACGCACTGCTTCGGATCAGCTTGGATCGTCGTAGGGAGCGCGCCAGTCTGGTGAGTAACAGACTGCCCTGTTTTCTTCCCAAAGTGCGAAAAAGACCATTGAGACAAGCAACGGCAGCATGACCACAATGAATGTCCCCAGTTGCATCTGAAACTGTTCACTTGAGGTACTGTCTGGTCCAAGAAATAGATTTTTGGGAAGTCGTATCATCAGAACTATGATGATGGATCTCCATAGTTTTAGTTATAATTGAAAATGCAGGATTCTAACCATGATTTTGCAGGGGGAAAAAGATGTTTCTGGAAACAGGATTTTTTTTTCATGAAACCCACTTGTTAAGGCAAAAAAGTGGGGCAGAATCCTGTTAACAGCTTATGTGCACATAAGTGTGGGTTGTTGTTGTTGTTGTTGTTGTTGTTGTGTGCTTTCAAGTCATTTCTGACTTATGGCAACCCTAATGTGAACGTATCATGGGTTTTCTGGAGCTGAGAATGTGTGACATGCCCAAGGTCACCAATAGGTTTCCATGGCCAAGTGGGGAATTGAACCCTGGTCTCTAGGATCATAGCCCAACAGTCAAATCACTACACTATGCTGGCTTTAAGTGTAACTTACATGTGTGCATGTCCTTTTGGGACAGGCCACTGGGAGTTATTCTCTTGTCCTTTGCATCCTGACTAAAACCTTCTGTCATGCATCTGTGAAGATCTAAGAGGGGCGACAGCTGCTGCTGCTGCTCCTTACTGGTGGGGACAAAAAGGAGCAGGAAGCAATTAAGAGGAGCAGGAAGTGGCTGGTCTTTTGTCCCAGGGGAAGGAAAAGGATGGTGCATTCTATCTGAGAGCACACTCTCATCTCCTCACCCCAGCGGCTTGGACTAACTGAATTTTCCTCCTGTGAATTGCTTCTCCCCTTCTTCTGCTATCCCTGGCCCTTACTGCAGTACGGCGGCACCCCAGCATGGGGATGTGAGAGGAGCAAGACTGCGATTATGCTTCCACATGACGTTGTCATGGTCCTGCCCTTCTAGTGTCCCAAGCCAGTGCAATTGTGGAGTATATCATTGATAGAAAAACTCCATCAATGGCCCTGATGGTGCAAGGTTTCTGTCACACCCAGCCATGCAGAAAGGCCAGAAGTGTGATCCCGTGCTTCCTTCCCTGCTGCAGCATGGGAAGAAGGCAGACAGCCGGTTGTATTTGGCGGGGAGGATTGGGAACACACTCTCATCCCAGCAGAGGCACTGCTGGGATTGCAATGGGACAGCGTGGGAGAGTGTCGTCATATGGAAATGGCCCATGATTAAGGATCAGCTACCCTTCCAAGGTTTCACAGCTAACCAGATAAGGGAACATGGAATTGTGCAGGCATAGCATCAACACTATGCCCACTTGATAGAAAATCTTGGTCACTGTTTCCAGAAATACTTACAAAGTTTTTTGTGCAAAATGTGTGTTTCTGCTCAAAGAAAAACCCCCATAATTTTTGCCCAATAAGTAGAGTGGGAAACAATGCCTAATAATGTGGATTCTGTGCAAAAGCTACAATATTTGCCCAACCCTCTCTCATTTATTTTTTCCCAAAATACTTTCCCAAAACGTTTTTGGATATTTTTGTATTTGGTTATTCCTCCTGTCCAAGTTTCCTAAGTGTCAGGAAATCCATTTTTTGGTTGGGAAATGAGTAATGGCAGATAGTCTTGCAATCCTTAATCATTTTGATCCAAGTTCATGGGGTCAATGTTTAGCCCCAACACAGATGACCACTGGAGGTGTACAATTGATGCTGTGTAAATTATCCATTAAATGTTCTGCTTTATTTTGAATTCATTATCCAAAAATCCACTAAATAAATTCAGGAAAGAAACATGCTTTATGATAGAAGCATACTAGGTAAATACAGGTCCTTGAAGAGTTTTTACATCAGAGCTAAAATGAAGCATTAAGTGGAAGGTGTAAGATTCATCATGCTACTAGATGTGGATTATTACTGGAAATATAAGAGATTTATTGTCCAGACCACAACCTAGTTAGCTGAGAATATTCAGATTTATGCTTATGTAGTCTCATCATCTTAAATCCAGGTATTTGGTTTAATGAGAAAGTGAATCTGGCTGAAAAAAGAAAGGGGTGAATTCATATACTGTATTCATTAGGCACTTGCAGTTCCTTGGTCACAGATAAAATCTTGAAATATTCTCACACCTGGCTTCTGTGAATTCTCCTGACCCAGCAACCCCAGAAGCATCAATATCTCTGCCTCATCTTACTGGATTTGCAGATGATGAGTCACTAATGTTATAAACAATGACCACAGTTATATAATAGGTAAGCAAGGCAAATCTCTCTGCCACAGATGGAAGAAGCAGATGCACTTCAGTTACCAAAGAAGATGTGCTCCTGGCATTACTTCTGTGTAAGTAAATTTGATACCAAAGGCAGGAATAATATGGAAAGAATAGGAGCAAATTCCTACATCACAAAAAAGAAAAGCAGTTCAACATAAACATTAGTTAAAATATTTTATTCAAAACTAACAATATGTACATGTGAACTGAAACAAGCTCATTCAAGCCTTTCATAAATAAAAACATTAAAAAACATTTTGAACCTTCTACATACCACTTGAAGTCTCTTTCCAAAATGCATACTGAGATGACTTTTTCCTTCCACCAACTTTCACTTTTCTTAAGATTTCAACAACAACAACATAAATTTGTAACATACAGGAAGTAGATGATTAAGTAGGCTTATCTACTCTTCAGTTGTCTCTATTTTGCTGTTCATGCATGCTCTGTAAGGGATTCTAGAGGCAGCCGCCATTGATGTTGTCTGCTACATGCAGACACACACAAATGCAGTAGAATTGGCTAGAAATAGAATTCTTCTCCTTCACAGAACAAGCTTTGTTTATTGCATTCTTTACTGCACACACGTTGCTGCAACCCAACACCAGGAGTCTGCATTACTCCATCCCTTCTTCACCCATCTAATCAGTACTGGTGCCAATAAAAACTTCCAGCTAGACAGTGGATGAGGAAGACAAGACAGGGGCAGTATTACCACACCATACACACACACACTGCCATAGTACAGTACAATTGATGAGAAATATCTTTAAATTGTCAAGAGATATCATTTTAGTATATATAAATCCTACAGTTGTGGCTAAAAGCCATGAGGAAAAGAAAGGACTCTGGCTGGAATCTTCGAACTAAGACAAAAGATCTCAGCATGGCCAGGTCATAAGTTCAGGAGGATCAGCTGGAAAGCTTAACCTGATGGGTTTTAAATCATCTTCTAAAGTACCCATATCTAGGGAACAGTAGTGAGCAAAGCTGCTGGAAGGAGCAACCCAAGATTAACATCCTGTTACCACTTCCCACAGAAACTGTCCCTTTGTGCCCTCACCTTTCCAGTCATTAAGAGGCCATTGTCATTACCCTTTTTTGTTGGCTCTGTCAGAGAGCAATTAACACATTCCCCTTCAGGGCAGAAAAAGGATATTTAAACCCTGGCTCCAAGCCCAATGATTTGTGGCACCTTGGACACACTTAGGCATGTCACTCTGTCCATTTACTCCCCATTCTTATGCCCTGGGCTACCCTCAAACTTTTATGTTTGAGCCATCTTGCTTTGATCTCCCACTTCTGGAAAAGTAATAATTACCCACTTCACCCCAAAACTCTCGCTATCTAGCCTCCCTCTCCTTTACCTTCACTAGCCCTGCACGGTCCATGAAACAGCTTAATAGATTGTGTGTCTGTGTGTGTGAATTTCCCCCAATAAAGGCATTATTTGACTTTCAACTGGTCTCCTACAGTTACTACTGGTATACAGAGGTGAAAAGTTCCTGTGGTTACTCCCCTCTCACAGGCCTCCTTTGGCTATAATTCCCCCATTTTTCGAAGGATAGACTGGCACTGATGGAGGACCTCAAGGTCCCCCACCTTTGGAGTAATGGCAGGCTAGGAACTGAAGAATCTGTTGGAAAGAAGCTTCACTGTCAAAAGCTTTGTTAACTGAGGTATATCTTGTAATTGTCCTGTTTTGGAACACTTTTGTAGTTCACCTGCTAGATTAAATATAAACCATTTCATGGCTATTTCTGGCAATGTGGTCTTAGTAAAATCTTTCCTAATCCTATTTCTCCCTTAATAAAAGCTTTTAACCGTAGTGAAATCAGAAATTGTCCCAGACTATGTGGTAGTTGTTTTAACATGGAACATTTCAGACAGGGATAGAAATAATGAGGCTAACAAAGCTGTCCCTGTGACCTCACACGGTCCCTGAAATCACTCCCATCACTCACAAAAAGTACCAGAACATAGAGAATTGCACCACCAGAATCTTCCAGGTGGCATAATTCTTTGCTAAAATGTGGAAAACATTCTGGATCTTGTTTGACTCCAAAGATACTGTCACTTTAGTTAAGTCAGTAACAGTTATAATTCTCTGCAGGACCTGATCAATTTACATTATAGTCAGACTAGGTTCAAGAGTATGCTGAGGTAAAGTGAAGCTATCGAAGATACAAAGTACAACTTCATTGATTACATGTAGATGGCAAATGGATGCAGTGAAAGAAATGAAAGCAAAGTTCTCTCATATCCTTTTGACTGAAAGCAAATGCAGTTGAATTATATATATGGCATTCGACAGACACAGGATGTCTTATGCTCCTGGGTGATCAGTCAACTGGGACAAAAGAATGCCTCAACAGATGTTGGCTCTATACCCCATGAGAGCTTGCTTTCTAGAAGCTTCAGCTAACTGAACAGATTAAGAGGAGATTCCCCACCCCACTCTTTTTGATCACTAGAATTGGAAAAAAAGAAGATTACAATTCTCATGGAGGAAGATTTACGTTTTGGTAGAGATGCTGGCACAACCATATATTAACTGCAAATATGTCTAAGGCCATTTCCACACTAACCTGTTATAGTGCTATTATTCCACTTTCAACATCATGTGGAATCCTGGGGTTTGCAGTTTAGGGAGAGGCCTTTGAGGCCCCTCCCTAAACTGCAAATCCCAGGATACCATAGGATACTGAAAGTAGAATAATAGCACTGTAACAAGCTACTGTTGAAATGGCCTAGTTATGCTTTCTGTCCCTGGCATAGCTTATCCCTGAGGGCAGGGTTTCAAAGGGATATGGGAAACTGAGGCAGAGAGGGAAAAGGCCTGCTCAGATAACACATATAGGCCTCTAAGCACCTCAAAGTACACATGCAGAGTTATGCATCTTAACAATGGTAAAGGACAAATCAGAAGCTCAATAGCTACACTCTTTACCACTCTTCTGAAAACATAACCCCCTACAAGAGTCTATGGCATATAGGAAATCTAACAGGTGTGCTCCTAGACTTCCTGCAGCTCCCCAACATTCTATGAATAAACTGTATTGGAAAGATTCCCACTCAAATAAAATTCTATCTTGTTTGCACAAGACAATTTCCACTGATAGAGTAATTTGCAGCATGGAGAAAACCATTTTGTACCTGCTTGCCCCGTAGATGTTAAAGATGAGGAACTTCTGAGGAAAAGAAGATGTGGCAGCCCTAATTTGACACTAACATGGTTGGATATACAGGAGTTGGAAGGCAGATATTTGAGACTTAAGTCATGGCTTGGATGGACAAATATGTTAGTCTTTCATTTTTTGAAATCTTAAGTTCTTTCTATCCTAAAACATGAAGACTGCAAAATTTAGTAAGGTCTCATCAAAAGGAAACTGAAACGAATTTCTTTCCTGTCCCTAGTGAGGAGACGTGGCAGCTGATTCATCTGGCATCCACGTTGCTGGCATGAACCTGGCACAAAGGTTAGAAAATGTGAGTTTTCTCACTTTTAGAAATATAAATGTACATATTTAAAATAAAGTCTGGAACTCGTCATAACACTTGAACTTTAAGATGAAACAAATAATTAAAAAGTACAGTTAAACACTGGTTTCAGCTTTATAAAAAGAAAAGAAAGGGAGGAGACAGCCAGCATCTGTTTTGAAGATTAAAACAAAGCTGATTAAGAAGATAAAGAAAACACTAGTTCAAAAAAAAAAGAATGATTTTTTTTTAAATCCACAGACCGTTCTCTCCTCACAAGTTGCTTCAATATATCTTTGCTATATCTATCCCTGAAGCAAGATCTTCCGCATGTATCAGAACTGATTTTGGACCCAATGGAGGCAAAAGAATGTTAAGACTGACATTAGCTGCCCCTCCATTCTGCAGCATGCTAACTCCCACTGTTGTACTGTATATTACAATAGCTGGAAAAAAAGAGGCTTCAGGGAACAGTGTCATAAAAGCTGATTGGAAGAAGATCATCTCTTTACAGCTCACCAACGCCTATTTTTAATGGTGGAAGAACTCCCAGACTGGACATCTGTGATAACAGAGCATCATATCTGTGAATAGAGAGACCACATTCTTGATAACCTTTAGATTTTTATCTATAGAAAGGTTCAGGCCATTTTTATTAGTCTTTGGAGAGTTAGGTCAAAGAATATATGTGGCACTGCACAGAAATCCCAGTTTTGGGATTTCTAGGTGTACATACATCAGCCTTGCAGACTTTGTGCTCCTTCTGAGATTTTATTAAGTATTTTAAGACAACTTTTAATGGTGCAAAGTCATTTCCAGTCATTATATTGAACTTTGGGTGAATATTATCCAAAGTAAAAGAGATTCAGTTTTGAAAAGAGTGGGAACATGTTACAAACATGCCTGGAAGTCAAGTTTCCTCATCTTTATGAAAGCCAATCTCTTACTTTAGACTTATTCAACCCTATTTTTATACATGCATTTTTCAGAAGACATGACAGTCTTTCCCTGAAAGCTTATATTGTAGTTACAGTACTTCAGCCACCCACACATTACAAGCTAGAAATTCAATTGTGTTATAAGGTTCCACTTCTGCAAAGGCCTATTCTTCTGCTTCATTGTAATATCTAAGTGTCCCTGGATTCTTGAAACCTATGTCAGCAGAGTACAAGCTCTGGCAAGTTTTACCAGGATGAAAAAGATTCAAGTGGTAGTGGAATCCATGTTTGCTGAGGACCAGCATGAGTAAGTACAAGAAAACTCATCGCCAGAATGTTGGCCATTAGCCATAGTAACTATGGACACAATAATTATGGTCAAGATCCAGAGCAACCATGAATGCAATAAGAAACATACCCTACAGTTCTTCCATGGCAAAACTATGAAACATCTTCCTTCTCCCTTCCTGAAGGACTGACCGTTCTCATATGGTTTTCCCTCACAAAGCCATGTAGTGGCCTATAGAGTACAGTAAGTGGCTGAAAATGAACTGGCTATTTGAATATAACCAGACAACAAAGACATCATCTTCTGGGATCTCCAGATGATGTCCAGGAGGTTCCAGAAGATGCCTTCATCCTCCCATGTCTGGCTACATAGCTAAGGGAGGTGGTCTCAAGAGGAAGATGGGTTGTTAGGGTTTTGGTAGTTGCATGCCATAGAAGACGATTCTGCCGTCCACAACAACAGCAACAGAAAGAAATATGCAAGCATGAACGGGACTTATGCCAACTGTTGGGATTTGCATCAGGACTACCCATCCTGATGAAATCACAGATCTTCAAGGTAAATGTTGTGCAAGTTTTTCAATCTACTAAGGTCTCAATAAGATTTTGAGTGGTATTTTGTTTTAAAAGTCAGACTGGGTGATCATTTCATGTTTAATTTTCAAGACTAAATATAGAATAACTTCATCTGATGGATTGTTGCATTTCGTCTTCCTTCTTTACCTAGAGATTGTCTTTCTTGGGATTTTGGTTGCAGTGATAACTTTATTTCAATATCCAGCAGTGTAACAACTTTATTTCAGCAATCAGCAGGACAAAATGCCCTGAGTTCTGACTCCCTAGAACTAAAGAAGGCTATATAAGAGCATACTGTGTGCTGAATATCAACCTCTGCACTGAACACAGTTGTTGTTTTGACATCTTTATTTTTTGGACTCACCATTGCTTTCATTTGCAAATGTTGGCAACTGATGAGCTAAGCTCTTTGGACATAGTCTGTTAGAACACATATACCATATGTCAATTTAGAATGGAGGTAGTATGTAAACACAAGATAAAACCATCTGCCCTGTGCTACAAATAAAGATATGGTTTAGCATGCAATGCAGACTGTCACTTTTCTATTACTTTTATAACATCCCTCAAAACAGCATGGCACACAGAATGACAACTTTACTACCCAAGCATCTGTTTTGATTATATAGGTCAATTTTTTGCATGAGAAAGAAAGGGAAAACTTTTTGCACCAGAGCAAATGAAGTAGTTGTTGTGGACTATTTGGAACTGTGTGGGACTTAGGTATCAAGGATCTGTTTTCAAGTCCCACCTCAACTCTGCCATCACTAATGTCTTTGGGTATGTCATTACTTCACATTTTTATTTCTTGGCATGATCTATCTAGTAGGTTTTTGTGCCATTTCTAAGGGCCT